>ML842092.1:100073-114320 GCA_009831015.1 Picea engelmannii
GATCAACTAGAAGTTGCCCCCTCGAAGAGGCCCATGAACATTGCTTTCAGATTCAAAGTGTTATTTCTATTATTATTCTCATATCATTTCAGTGTTATTGTGGTGAATGTTTTGGTTATATTGTTGTTATTCTTCCATTACTAGCATTTTATTTTTGTTTTGCATACATTTTATATCTGGTATATTACAAGTGGTATCAGGGCACTTTCCATGGCAGAAAGTGTGGGTTAAAGTTTTTTTCAGGGTAGAGACGTATTCTTGCATCTTTAAGCCACAGAGATCTGTTGTTACGCGCATAAACCCACAGTTGAGGGATTCATACACGCATGAAATACAAGTGGTACTTGAGCGCACATCTGTTGACCACCCTTGTAACCCCTATTGGTACCCCTTCAAGTGGTAGTGCATCAGACAACACTTGTGTACGGATCAACCTAGATTACCTAAAGCCCTCTTTAGATAAACCGATCAGTCACCTGACTGCTAAAGTGTCACCGAGAACAACACTCGGGAAGATACTCTCTAGTACCTGGGTAGTTGGGTAGTACGACTAAGGGTACGATATATCCTCTTTAGTTGGTGCCGAGATATTAGGCCGAGTACTGTTGTTGGACCCCACATGTATATTAGAGATTTATAGCACATGGACAACCCTTGTCTGTAGAACCCTTGAATACCTAACCCTTGGGGACAGAAACATAAACAAATTAAAACAGACAAGATCTATTGTTGCACAACTATGTTCGGGTTGCCAAGTAAATACACATTTCTTTCGGGTTAACCATTTGGGAATTTCCTCTCTGCAGTATTCTTCAGACCAGAGTATAACTCTGTAGGTGTACAAAAAAAAAAAAAAGTCTGGAAATTTTTTCACCATTATTTGAGACCTATTCCATTGGTTTCATCTCTTCTCCCTTATCACATTCATCCATATCATTTTTTAGCAAAATTTTTGACCCGTAGCCAAGACTTGGAAGCTCGTTCAACACCGTACAATATGGTCTCATCGAGACCCAACAATAAGTGAAACATCTCAGTGCCAATGTTGTCGCCATCAATACAACCATGTAGTCCTCAATGGAGGTGTTAGAACCCTATATAATAGGGGAATCAATATTCTGACTAATATCCATTTTAGGCATAAAGAAGATTGCTCTTGGCCCATATTGAAAATGCGAAGTTGACAAAGGGTTATCAACACCTCTCCAAAGATGTTTTCTCCATTGATGTCATAGAACAAATGGTGGCTGCATGTCATGTTCCTGGATCTATATTGGCAAAATCCTTCATCAATGAAAGTGTTTCAAGAAAGATTATGTTTCAGCATTTCGTTCGGCACCTTGTCTAGCACTTGGATCTGCATTTCTCCAGAATTTCATAAAATAAACAACCTCCATCATTGACCTCTTAGGCTCCTTGGACAAGTAATGAATGTGGGGACCGGCCACGCCCCTTACCAAAAATCGATGAGCTGAAGGATGCAACTGATATTACAATGAGAAAACATGAACCGACATGGGATTGGAAGGATGAAAAATGGGGGTGGACAAGAGACCCTCCTCCAAGTAAAAAATTATATTTTGAAGATGGAAAGAAAAGAAGGGATGGAACTCGTCGTAATAAGTTTTTAACAATAAAAGAAAAGCTGCTTAGAGAGTTTAGTTGTAGTCTTTGTAAGAAAGTGTTGACTCTTCCACTTTCTACTCCATGTGGACATAAATTTTGTAAGCCATGCATAAAAGGCATTTTTGCTGGGAAAAAAATGTGTGAGAGTGTAGTGGTGTTGGTGGGCTCAGGTGAATAGGAAAATGGAGGATGTAATAATATCTCTTAAAGGTAGAGTTGAGGATGGGTCTGGGAGTGATGGTGGTGACGAAAAGGATCAAGATTAGAGTGAGGGAATTAAGATTGATGAAGCTGTAGATGAAAAGTGTGTAAATATGCAGCAAGCAGAAGGTCCTGAGAAGCCCAAGGTTGTACCTTCCAACACATTAAAATCTGCTACAAATAATGAACAAGAGAAGAGTCTTGAGGTTGAAGAAGCTGTTGATACAAAGCTCCAGGCACATGTGAATGAAAGGCCTTTGAACGCAGATCAAGAAAAGTCCATCAATGAGCTTCATAACAATCTGATCAGGATGGCGATTTGAAAGAGCTTGAAGCACTCTTAAAAACATTACAACGCCAAGAGATTAGGGTTGCTAATCGAAAAGTGTCAGGTCCATCATCTTCAAAGGCAACTTACAAAACAAATGTTGTATCCACGGAATCATCACCCTTAAAGCTACATAATGCATCTAATGGAAAAATCAAAGGAAAGAGTCCCAAGAAGAGAGGAAGAGATGCATCTTCGTCCGTTGGTAAAGTTTACAAAATGCATCGAAAAACTGCTCATGACAATGAGAATGCCAAATCTTCTGGATGCTCGAAAACACCAACGAGAGATAACTTAAATTCTGCATCTCCTTCAAGTCCGCTTCTAGTTGTATCAGATAGTGACTTCGAGTAAGCCACCGATTATATGGTGAGATGGGATTGCAAAGCCCAAGCACAGTGATGTTATTCTACATTTGAAATTGGGTACATGAAATACTCAATTGTAATTCATTTTATTGTCATGCAAATCCATTTGAAATGTAGGTTATGTCCTTTCAGTGGCTTGTTGCTTGCTTGTTTCTATGTAATGTGATCCTATTTTGGTCCATGAAGATCTGACATCTGATGAAAGGATCAACAAAGATGGTTTCAATTTCCATGGGATTATAAGAGAGGAAAACTCAGGTTTCAAGAACCTCAAGAAAGAAATGGAGCACAATTTCATGACGCAGGCCTTCACAGATGAAGAATGGCTTGCCAACTTAGACATAATTGCTTTCTCTTTTTCTTGCATCCTTCTTGAGATGAACTCCAATTGCTTGAAACTGGTTGAGTCTCTATCTGGTCTAGATGTTCGTATCAAAGAATTACAAAAGAAGGTTGCCCTTCACTTTTTGCTGAGCTGTATGGGTAAGAAGGAGTTCACCGATGTGAAAAAAATCATGGATCTGTTAACTTCATTCAATATGAAGGACAAGCAAACTGATTTCTTTCGAATGTACATCTGTCTTGCCCTGGCAGATGTTTAGTTGTGGTGTAATCCTCTAGTCAATGAAAATTCAATTGCCCTTGAGACGTGTTTACATTTCCTCCGAGGTTGTTCCTGTCAAATTAGCAGCATAGACTGGAGGGCCTATGCTTCAAAGGTGCGTAACAAGGCTTCCTATCTCCTTCAGATTTACAAGGAACTAAGACACCTGTCAATGACAAAATCGGCAAAGAGAATCAGATCCCTGATTAAAGGAAAAAGTTTAGTGAATAAAAGGTGAGACGGTTGAGCATTTACAGGGGTATGATGTAGTGCTCTACGCGTCGACAGAGATGGTAGAGGCATTTAAATAAGCAGAATCAACATATCGAGGGACATTTAGGAACAAACAGAATTGTGAAGGGATTTAACTCCAACCATGCGAGGTGGCATAAGAGCGATGTGTGGAAGACTTAATTTAATCCCACATTTCCAGCAAGCAGTTTCAACAGATGATAATCAGTTCCTGTTTTCAAGGCAGCATGAGTCAAATAAATTCCAAATTTCAAGCAAGATTGACCAGCAAACTCAGCGATTCGAGACACCTATTCCAACCACTCTGTCTCAGTCGATTTTTATATGATTTGATTTGATTTTCTTTCCAAAAAACTAGAAAAATATGTATATTATTTAAATAAAGACTTGGTAATGGGAGACCATCTGTGACAAGTGTCTATATTTGTAATTGTTTTCTATTTTCAGAAAACAGAGGTAGAGCGCGAGTCTTGGAAAAACAGATAGCAATTTTTGTTTATATACAGAGGAAAAAGACAAAAGGAGGGTTCGGGGGCTGAGTAGGAGAGGGTTAGACCTGTGTAAAGTTTCCTTTTGATTCGACCTGTGTGGGTTTCAGTTCGAGCAGTGAAGCATTTCTCTTTTTGGTTCGACATGTGTGAGGGGTTTGACCTGAAGGGTTTAGTTTTCTTTGCTGTACTGGGGTCCTGGATTTTTCAGGAGTATTCTCTGTAATATTTAGATGATCGATCAGTAATAGACATGTTGTTTACAGGATTCTTGTGTGGAGGTGTTGGTGGCATTTCCCTTCTATGTAAGTGTTTTCTTGTTATCATTACGCTTGTTTTCAATTTCTTATTGTCAGAAGATAGTAATAGAGAAGAATTTATTGGCAAATACTCTACATCTGTTCTTTTGATAATCTTAATGTTACTCATCTAAAAAGCTCAGTTAAGGAATTATTAGCTGCTCCTTTGATTGGCTTTTTCTTCCCCTAGTTCTTCCTCAAATCGACACCATTAAAACTCAATTCGATCCAACAATTCCACTACCTTGCCTTGTGTAAAATATTTGTCTAGATCTGAGAGTGAATCACATATTTTAGCGCAGACCCCATTTGCCCAATGGCCCTCCTCACTGTCCTGAAACAACTATTTAAAAATCCCAACCCCATACTTTCATTACTTTCATAGCTAGCCTAACATCCATCCCTTACAAACCAAGTTAAATATAAAAGAGAGATCCCTCTCTGAGTCTTGGAGGGCTAGATCCAAGACTCCAAGTGGTTTGAGGTTACCTCTGTGATTGCCTCCATAGCCTTAGGAAAATTACAAAGCGCTAACATTTTGGCGACTCCACTGGGGACTTCTCCAGAGGTGCACTTCAAGTTCAGATTTGACTTCTGATGGTGAACAGAAGCCAAACACAGGAAGGCTGTACCATTCACCTGGCGACTCCATTGTTCAAGATCCCAAGCTTCAAAGTTCACAAGCGACTCTACTGCTAAAGAATCCAGATTTCAAAGCCTTGATGATGTTTCAAGATGACAGGGTATGTGGCAAATCCTATATCTTGTGAAGCCATAGAAGAATTCAGGGGTAAGTTAGCAGAATTTCACCTTGACGAAGACTTTTTAACAACTGTGTTTCATATTTTGGAATCGAGCAAATTTTCTCCTAAAAGTAAAATTTGTTTTCTTGAGCTAGTTGTTGAAAAGTTCAAAAATGATATTGAACTTTTGGATTCTCAAATTCAATCCTACAATTTCCTAGATCTCAAAGGATTCTTGGAAAATCTTCCTTCTCCAAAGCAAGAGGAAATCGTACTACCTGTTGATTTGCAGATTGATGATGATTATGTTTTCAAGTATAAGGCTGAAGTTGTAGATGCATGGTTTGATTTTGAGGATGAAACTGATCTACTAGTCATAGAATATCTAGGAACGAATATCATGCATCATGCTTTAATTGATCCTATAGCAGATTACATGGAGGCTCATGTTAGCTTGAGTTTTCAAACATGTTTTCTCTATAAGGACCAAAAATCTCAACAGCTGCCATTTCATATTATGAGGACACTTGATCAAGGTATACTTAGGATTTCACTGACAAGCAATCGAGTGGTCCATTTGTCTTTGCAGCTACTTGACTGGCTCCATTGGCATTTCTGTATTACCCGATTCAACAAAATTATGAGGTAGATTAGGGTAGGTAGATGTGTGCAAATAAGTTCAGTACTCTGAGCATTTTTCTAGTTTCAGTTTCAGATTGCTTTTCAGTTTTTCAATTCAAGTGTGATCCAGACTTCAGTTTGCATAGAGTTTTGGTTTCAGTTCCTAGATTTCAGTGGTTCTAGACATCTCCTTCGGAGCTATCTTCCCCAGGTGGAGCCTATGTTAGAACCCTATATAATAGGGGAATCAATATTCTGACTAATATCCATTTCAGGCATAAAGAAGATTGCTCTTGGCCCATATTGAAAATGCGAAGTTAACAAAGGGTTATCAGCACCTCTCCAAAGATGTTTTCTCCATTGATGTCATAGAACAAATGGTGGCTGCATGTCATGTTCCCGGATCTATATTGGCAAAATCCTTCATCAATGAAAGTGTTTCAAGAAAGATTATGTTTCAGCATTTCGTTCGGCACCTTGTCTAGCACTCGGATCTACATTTCTCCAGAATGTCGTAAAATAAACAACCTCCATCACTGATCTCTTAGGATCCTTTGACAAGTAATGAATGTGGGGATTGGCCATGCCCCTTACCAAAAATCGATGAGTTGAAGGATGCAACTGATATTACAACGAGAAAACATGAACCGGCATGGGATTGGAAGGATGAAAAATGGGGGTGGACAAGAGACCCTCCTCCAAGTAAAAAAGTATATTCTAAAGATGGAAAGAAAATCAGGGATGGAACTCATCGTAATAAGTTTTTAACAATAAAAGAAAAGCTGCTTAGAGAGTTTAGTTGTAGTCTTTGTAAGAAAGTGTTGACTCTTCCACTTTCTACTCCGTGTGGACATAATTTTTGTAAGCCATGCATAAAAGGAATTTTTGCTGGGAAACAAGATGTGTGAGAGTGTAGTGGTGTTGGTGGGCATTCATTAAGAGCCAAAATAATTGTCAAGAGGTGCCCATCTTGCCAGGGAGACATTACAGATTTTCTTGTAAAACCTCAGGTGAATAGGCAAATGGAGGATGTAATAAGATCTCTTAAAGGTAGAGTTGAGGATGGGTCTGGCAGTGATGGTGGTGATGAAGAGGATCAAGATCAGAGTGAGGGAATTAAGATTGATGAAGCTGTAGATGAAAAGTGTGTAAACATGCAGCAAGCTGAAGGTCTTGAGAAGCCAAAGTTTGTACCTGCCAACACATTAGAATCTGCTACAAATAATGAACAAGAGAAGAGTCTTGAGGTTGAAGAAGCTGTTGATACATTGCTCCAGGCACATGTGAATGAAAGGCCTTTGAACGTAGATCAAGAAAATTCCATCAATGAGCTTCATAACAAGCTGATCAGGATGGCGATTTGAAAGAGCTTGAAGCACTCTTAAAAACATTACAACGCCAAGAGATTAGGGCTGCTAATCGAAAAGTGTCAGGTCCATCATCTTCAAAGGCAACTTACAACACAAATGTTGTATCCATGGAATCATCACCCTTAAAGCTACATAATGCATCTAATGGAAAAATCAAAGGAAAGAGTCCCAAGAAGAGAGGAAGAGATGCATCTTCGTCCGTTGGTAAAGCTTACAAAATGCGTCAAAAAACTGCTTCTGACAATGAGAATGCCAAATCTTCTGGATGCCCGAAAACACCAACAAGAGATAACTTAAATTCTACATCTCCTTCAAGTCTGATTCTAGTTGTATCAGATAGTGACTTTGAGTAAGCCACCGATTATATGGTGAGAAGGGATTGCAAAGCCCAAGCACAATGATGTTATTCTACATTTAAAATTGGGTACATGAAATACTCAATTGTAATTCATTTTATTGTCGTGCAAATCCATTTGAAATGTAGGTTATGTCCTTTCAGTTGCTTGTTGCTTGCTTGTTGCTATGTAATGTGATCCTATTTTGGTCCATGAAGATCTGACATCTGATGAAAGGATCAACAAAGATGGTTTCAATTTTCATGGGATTATAAGAGAGGAAAACTCAGGTTTCAAGATTCTCAAGAAAGAAATGGAGCACAATTTCATAACGCAGGCCTTCACAGATGAAGAATGGCTTTCCATCTTAGAAATAATTGCTTTCTCTTTTTCTTGCAGCCTTCTTGAGACGAACTCCAATTGCTTGAAACTGGTTGAGTCTCTATCTGGTCTAGATGTCCGTATCAAAGAATTACAAAAGAAGGTTGCCTTTCACTTGTTGCTGAGTTGTATGGGTAAGAAGGAGTTCACCGATGTGAAACAAATCATGGATCTGTTAACTTCATTCAATATGAAGGACAAGCAAACTGATTTCTTTCGAATGTACATCTGTCTTTCCCTGGCGGATGTTTAGTTGTGGTGTAATCCTCTAGTCAATGAAAATTCAATTGCCCTCGAGACGTGGTTACATTTCCTTTGAGGTTGTTCCTGTCAAATTAGAAGCACAGACTGGAGGGCCTACGCTTCAAAGGTGCATAACAAGGCTTCCTATCTCCTTCAGATTTACGAGGAACTAAGACACCTGGCAATGACAAAATCGGCAAAGAGAATCAGATCCCTGATTAAAGGAAAAAGTTTAGTGAATAAAAGGTGAGACAATTGAGCATTTACAGGGGTATGATGCAGTGCTCTACGCATCGATAGAGATGGCAGAGGCATTTAAATGAGTAGAATCAGTAGATCGAGGGACATTTAGGAACAAAGGGAATTGTGAGGGGATTTAAATCCAACCACCCGAGGTGGCATAAGATCGATGTGTGGAAGACTTAATTTAATCCCAAATTTCTAGCAAGCAGTTTCAACAGATGATAATCAGTGCTTGTTTTCAAGGTAGCATGAGTCAAATAAATTCCAAATTTCAAGCAAGATTGACCAACAAACTCAGCGATTCGAGACACCTATTCCAACCACTCTGTCTCAGTCGATTATTATATGATTTGATTTGATTTTCTTTCCAAAAAACTAGAAAAATATGTATATTATTTAAATAAAGACTTGGTAATGGGAGACCATCTGTGACAGGTATCTATCTTTGTAACTGTTTTCTATTTTCAGAAAACAGAGGTAGAGCGCGAGTCTTGGCAAAATGGATAGCAATTTTTGTTTATATACAGAGGAAAAAGACAAAAGGAGGGTTCGGGGGCTAAGTAGGAGAGGGTTAGATCTATGTAAAGTTTCCTTTTGATTCGACTTGTGTGGGTTTCAGTTCGAGTAGTGAAGCGTTTCTCTTTTTGGTTCGACCTGTGTGAGGGGTTCGAATTGAAGGGTTTAGTTTTCTTTGCTGGACTGGGGTCCTGGATTTTTCAGGAGTATTCTCTGTAATATTTAGATGACCGATCAGTAATAGACATGCTATTTACAGGATTCCTGTGCGGAGGTGTTGGTGGCGTTTCCCTTCTCTGTTAAGTGTTTTCTTGTTATCATTACGCTTGTTTTCAATTTCTTATTGTCAAAAGATAGTAACAAAGAAGAATTTATTGGCAAATACTTTGCATCTGTTCTTTTGATAATCTTAGTGTTACTCATCTAAAAAGCTCAGTTAAGGAATTCTTAGTTGCTCCTTTGATTGGATTTTTCTTCCCCTAGTTCTTCCTCAAATCGACACCATTAAAACTCAATTCGATCCAACAATTCCACTACCTTGCCCTGTGTAAAATATTTGTCTAGATCTGAGAGTGAATCACATATTTTAGCGCAGACCCCATTTTCCTAATGGCCCTCCTCGCTGTCCCGAAAAAACTATTTAAAAACCCCAACCCCATACTTTCATTACTTTCATAGCTAGCCTAACATCCATCCCTTACAAACCAAGTTAAATATAAAAGAGAGATCCCTCTCTGAGTCTTGGAGGGATAGATCCAAGACTCCAAGTGGTTTGAGGTTACCTCTGTGATTGCCTCCGCAGCCTTAGGCAAATTACAGAGCGCTAACAGAAGGAAATCAAACAAGACCTCACCACCTAGCTTGAATCAATATTTTCGGCACTTTTCACCAAACTTCATATCCCTACAGATAACCCTTCCTCTTCCTCACCTCCACACACTGAAGGTGACCATTTCTCTTATTCCCATAACTTTTAGAACCATCACTTTCAACGTGACCTACGCCTTCCGCGGGTGGATGTGACCAAATTTGATGGCTCAGACCCCACTGGTTGTGTAACCCAAATGGAACATTATTTCTCTTTATACGACATTACAGATGACTTGGCCAAAATCCGGTACGGTGTTATCCAACTAGATCAAGAACATTGGCAATGGTGGTAATGGAGAAAAACTTCTCATCAAGGGTATATTTCTTGGACACACTTTGTGGCAGAGCTTTATGAATTCTTTGACACTGACACCAACCATTTGGGCTGTTTGAAAAAGTTGAAACAATTAGGAACAATGGAAGACTTTATAGCTTCCTTTAAGTGCCTAGCTTTTAGAATAGAGGGCATGTCTGATGCCTTTTTCTGAGAGTGTTTTATCATCGGCCTCAAGAATGAGATTCGGGCCCATGTCCTCATGGCTTGGTCTCAGAGTTGGGTGGAGGCTACTAAAAGAGCTAAAGAAGAACAACAAGTTGTATCTTCTTAAAACCGAAAACCCTCCTTTATCCCTTGCCCTAAACCAGTAAATCCCACTACTCCCTCTGCTTCACTAAAGATCCAAAAATTGACCAGGGTTGAAATGGATGAACGCCAACTCAAAGGCCTTTGTTATAACTGTGATGAAAAATATTTCTCGGGCCACAAGTGTAAAGAACAAAATATTTTTATGGCCATCTCTGAGGATATTTCAGAAGAGGATGTAGAAACTCCCTTTGTGTCTAAGTCACATGAATCTACTGACATAACCCCTCCCTTAGACCCTCCTTAAGTAGAACCGGTCATTTCCCTCAATGCTCTCACTGGCTTCTTTTCTCCCCAAACCCTCAAGCTAATCGGTTACATCAAGCATCAGAAGGTCATCATTCTGGTTGATAGTGGAAGCACCCATAATTTTATTAATCTCCGCATTGCCCAAGAAAATCATTGCTACATCCATGCGATCAATAATTTCCAAATATGATTGCAAATGGTGGTTCCATGAAATGTGGCGGGCATTGTGAAAATATGCATCTCCAAATTGGTGACTACCACCTGAAATCCCATATGTTTGCTATCGACATGGGAGGTTGTGACATTGTGTTGGGTGCAGACTAACTAAGGACTTTGGGTCCCATTCTCATGGATTTTAAATACTTAACCATGCAATTCGACTAGGAGAGCCACCAATATAAGTACCAAGGCATCACCGCCAGTTCACTTGAGATCATTAGTTCCCATTGCATGGAAAAGTTGCTCAAAAAAGGTCATTCTGGTGTTATCGCCCAACTCCATGCCATACAAGCAACAAAGACACCCTCGGTCCCACAAGACCTCCAAGCCATCCTTTCTAAACATCAATTGGTATTTTCCAATCCCCAAAGACTCCCTCCTTCCCATGGTGTTCATGATCATTCCATTCCCCTTGTACCCAGAAGCCTTCCTTCCAATATCCATCCGTATCGTCACCCCTTTTCCCAAAAAAATGAAATTGAGAAAATGGTCTAGGAAATCCTTAATGCAAGTGTTATCCACCCTAGTATGAGCCCCTACTCTTCTCCTGTGGTCATGGTCCTGAATAAATAAGGTTCTTGGTGAATATGTCTTAACTTTCATGCCCTCAACAAACTTACCATCAAAGACAAATTCCCCATTCCTGTCATTGGTGACCTCCTGGATGAATTGAGTGGCACCCAATTCTTCACTAAACTTAATCTTCGTTCGGGCTACCACTAGATACGTATGAAAGAGGAATACATTCCCAAGACTTCCTTTAGAACTCATGAGGGACACTATGAGTTTTTGGTCATGCACTTTGGCTTGTGTAATGCCCCCTCCACCTTCTAAAGCCTCATGAATCATGTCTTCTTTCCTTTTCTCTGCCATTTTGTCTTAGTTTTCTTTGATGATATCCTCATATATAGAAAAACCTGGATAGACCATCTTGCTCATGTGGATCGAGTTCTCCATCTACTCTCTCAGCACCAACTTTTCCTGAAACAGTATAAATGTGCTTTTGGCGCCTCAGAATTAGAATACTTGGGTCATATGGTTGGCAAAGATGGTGTCAGGGTGGATCCTAAAAATATTGAAGCTATGCAAGACTGGCCTCACCTAAATACTATTAAGAGATTGCATGGATTTCTAGGCTTAACAGAGTATTATCGCAAGTTTGTTAAGAATTATGGGAAGATTGCAACACCTCTCACTGCTCTCCTAAAAAATAACTCTTTCACTTGGACTCCAACCATTGCTCAATATTTTCAAACCTTGAAGATATCCATGTGCACCACTCTAGTCCTTACCCTTCCCAATTTCACAAATACCTTCGTGTTGGAATGTGATGCCTTAGGGAAAGGAATTGGTGATGTCCTTATGCAAGAGGGTCGACCTTTGGCCTTTACCAACAAGCAACTATCTGAAGGAAATCTGGGCAAATCCATCTATGAAAAGGAAATGCTGGCTATTCTTCATGTCATTGATATGTGGCACCCTTATCTATTGGGGAAACATTTCCAAATTAGGACAGACCATCAAAGCCTCAAGTATTTTTTGGAACAATGCATTTCCTCCCTAGAACAACAAAAATGGGTGACTAAACTCTTTGGATATGATTATGAGATCATTTACAAGAAAGGCAAAGACAATGTGGTTGCGGATTCAATTTCTCGAAAATATGAAGATGAAGGATCCCTTTTTTCTCTTTCATTCATTGTACCAGATTGGCTCCAAGTCGTTCTCCGGGAATGGCTACAATATCCCAAAAGTTCGCAGTTGATCCAACAATTGTAGTCCAATGCTCCAGCTTCCCCAGGATACTCTTGGCTCCATGATGAACTTTGATAGAAAGGCCATTTGTATTTAAGTAAACAATCAAAGATTAAATCCACGGTACTTTTTGAGCTTCATGCTACACCCACAACAAGGAACTCTGGTTTCACCAAAACCTATGACAGGGTCAAACGTTCCTTTTTCTGGGATGGTATGAAATAGGACATTCATAATTTTGTAGCTATATGTGATGTGTATCAATGCAACAAGGGAGAAACAGTCAAATCTCCGGGCACACTACAACCTCTCCCGATTCCACCTGCTATTTGGAAGGATATCTCTATGGATTTTATTACGGGCTTACCCAAATCGGGAAATAAATATGTCATCATGGTGGTTGTTGATCGCCTTTCCAAGTATTCTCATTTATGAGCCCTTCAACACACATTTACAACATCCACGGTGGCTCAAATTTTCATGGATCAGGTCTTCAAGATTCATGGCATGCTGCACTCTATTGTTTCTGATCGCGACCCAACTTTCACAAGCAATTTTTGGCAAGAACTATTCAAGATACAAGGCACCGAATTGCATCTCAGCACAACTTATCATCCCCAGAATGATGGAAAAACGAAAGTTGTAAACAAGTGTTTGGAAACATATTTGAGGTTTTTTTCCTCGAAAAAGAAAAATCAGTGGGCTCAATGGTTACCCCTATCTGAATGGTGGTACAACACTTCATACCATACAACTACATGCATGACTCCTTTTGAAGCGGTATATGGACAAAAGCCACCTTCAGTTCTCTCATACTTACCGGGTGCCCCGAAGGTCCAGGAGGTTGAACTAACACTTACAGCTTGATAGGTTATTCTCCATACCCTCAAAGAGAATTTGGTCATGGCACAGAATCACATGAAGAAAAAAGTATATCAAGGTCGCTCTAAACATCAATTTACAGAAGGGGATCGGTTGTTTCTTCAACTGCAACCTTACAAGAAAACTTCCCTCAAGGCCGAGCATTGTCAAAAGCTAGCACCCAAATTTCATGGTCCTTATACCATTCTCAAGCGTGTGGGAGAAGTAGCCTATCAGTTAGCTTTGCCCAACCATTTGAAGCTACATCCTGTTTTTCATGTTTCATGCTTAAAGAAGGTGATTGGAGCTAAGTGCCAAATTCAAACCAACCTTCCAGAGTTAGCTGAAAAAGGATCCATTTGGCTATAGCCAGAAGTGGTTTTGGACCAGCGTGAGCATCACCTACGTCAGAGAAACATCAAGGAAGTGCTATTCCAGTGGAAATATAAAACTCCAGTAGATGCCACTTGGGAACTAGCTACCATTCTTCAACAATTTCCTCATCTCAAGCCTTGAGGACAAGGTTGTTTTTAAGGGGGTGGACATGTTAGGGTCCTAACCCACACATAGGTAGAATAATATATTCGGATGTAATAAAGGTCAATATTAATAAGGCCTTTCAATAAAATAGAATAAGGTGGATGTAAGAAGACCTAATATAAGCTTCCGCTTCTAGAAGGATCTTCCTCTAGATGCTTCTTTTTAGTATAAATAGGAGTCGAGGGTATGAAAAACCTAGCTTGGATATTATTTTAATAGAGCTCTGCTCAACTGGAGGTTGCCCCCTTGAAGAGGCCCATGAACATTGCTTTTAGATTCAAAGTGCTATTTCTGTTATTATTCTCATATCATTTCAGTGTTATTGTGGTGAATGTTCTGGTTATATTGCTGTTATTCTGCCATTACTAGTATTTTATTTCTATCCTGCATACATTTTATATCTAGTATATTACAAAAACCCTAACACTCCTAATCTCATTCAAATATTAATATTATGGAGTTGTTACATTACAATTCCAAATAGTTACAACT
>ML842092.1:120561-132617 GCA_009831015.1 Picea engelmannii
ATATGCTTATGGGATATGTATTTTTTATTTGTCAAAATATATAAATATATAGTATAATATTCAAGACCTTTTGTAGGATTTTTGATAATTTTAATTGAATAATAGTGTGAGGGATATGTATTTTTTATTAGTCAAAATATCTAAATATATAGTATAATATCAAAGATCTTTTTTAGGATTTTTGATAATTTTAATTGAATAATAGTGTGAGGGATAGATTTATTGATATGTTATTTATTTTATTTTAAGATTAGATGTTTTCTCGCTATGTAGCATAATCTTAATTATTTAACGTTAAACTTAAATTTCTTAATTTGTTTATTTTTCTTTCTAAATTAACAACAAATATAGAAAACACTTTGCAAAAATCAAATGCTCTTTTGTCTGATACTTCAATTCACTTAACTTCGGCATTTTCTTTCCCCTACTTCGGGGGTATGCTAGTTTTTAGAAATTATTGTAACTTATGAACTTTGGGAACAAATTTTTGAGTTGTCTTCAACAGAAGCATTATTATTTTCAATTACCCTTTCTCTTCACATCATTTGGTAAATATTATTTGGTGACCAAATGGCCCTCAATAACAAAAACCTTATTGGTCAAAATGTCATTGTTATTATTTTCAAATACTCCTTCTGTTAACACATAAGATTGTAAGAAGCCCCATGAGTCATACCTTTGGTTTTTTACATCATTACCGTGACATGTCACCTCTCAATTGTATAAAAGGTTCTCTTTGTCATCATCCATCTATTTAAATGTCAAGTTAAAGACAATTGTATGTGCTGTCAATTCACTAGGAGAGTTTGCAACGTACTCATGTCCTCTATTCATTCATTGACATCATTAAATTTTTTTCATGCTAAGGGATTTCATTATTTTCAGAGCCTATTTTTAACAATTTTCAGGGATCAGGTCTTTGGACATCCCAACAGTCTTCTCGAAGCATGCAAATCTTGTTTGAATTAGGTGTTGCGAACTGGTGACAGGCGCTGCAAACTGGTTGAAGGAGAGAGTTGGAGGTTGGACAGATTTCAGACACCCCTGTAATAATTCAAAGATGTCAGCATCAAGCCTAGATCGACCTGGTATTCCCTGAGAGTGTTCATCATGTTTGAGGGTTGAGAAATGGGTTTTGGTTGGTTTTCATATTGGCATTGTGAAATGTGTTGCAAACACTCTGTTCTAGGACTGCTGAAACTTTCATCTTTTGCATCCTTTCAAATTCAGCCTTAAACGATTATATATCAAGATAATTGATTTTTTCAGCATGTCTGGACTCCTGACATAAGTTTTGAGGTATTGAAGCTTTAAAACAATAAAATAGGCTACTATAGGAAATTTCCCAGTGCTAGCACTGCGAACTGGTAATTTTGACCAGTTGACTTCCAGGACGATTTCCGGGTGAAGCAGGATGAATTTTAAAAATTAAAAGGAGGTTATTTTCAAGAACAGACCCAAGAAAATTATTTTTTTTCATTTTTCACACATGTGTAATGGATTTGGAGATTTGAAGGAATCTTTCAACCATATTTTTTAGTTTTCATGATTTCTTGTTTGAGACATGTTTTTGCAACACGTATTCCGACAAGCTGGAAATGAATTTCAAGAAACCGAGAGAGGTTTTTCTTTAGAACGAGCTTATATACAAAAATAGTTCTCATATTTTACAAAGCTATTACGGTTTGAGAATTACAGGTGGCGTTTTGAAGCCTATTTTTCATAATTTCACCTCTTGAAAAGAAAGAAATCAGTTAAAACATGTCATTTTCTGTTTGTAATTGTTTCTATTTTGAGAAAGGGGTTCGAGTTCGAAATGGTGAGATTGAAAGGACCTATAGTGCCATATATTTCATGGTACAAGAGTAGAGAAGGGTTGTAATTATCTAAGAGGGGGGTATTTTGACCCAAAGGAACTCAGAGTGGTTATCACTGTGTATTTTTCTTTCTCTGTATCTTTTTCAGACTTGTGATTCCCTATTAATAAAGATCAATCTCTTTTATTTTCCATACTCTTGTCAATGCTTTTATAGTAGTCAATGAATGATTTATTCTTTTATTGCTTTGTGCTCATGAAATGATCAAATGAAGGATTCATTGTTGCATTTATGGGTCAAGTTCCATCAAGGTAGTGATCTCTCTACGGTGTATTGAATACCAGCGATATCCTGATGTATCTCTGATTCATTCCTTCACAATTTTCTGTCTTTTCATACTTTCATAGAGGCTATTTGCTAATATGAAGTTACTAGGGTCACTTTTGTTGAAGGATATAGTTGGGAATGTGTACGGTAGATGAATATTATTGTCCTTATGGTCTGATCCATATAACTTTAAAGTTTATCTTTCAAGTTTTTAATTCGAATTCTTTGTATGTTACCAAACTCACCTGATCTACAGTCTAGGGTGACTCTTTGAGTGTTAACATTTTTGGCGTCGTTTCCGGGGAACAAAGAGTGAAGCAAGCTTCCCTAGGAGAATGACATAGAGCCGACTCTTAATGGTAGACAAGAGAGGGACGCATAAATTGCTGTAATCATCTACCTAGCGACTCCATATTCAAAGACTCCACTAGAGGAAGGATCCTGTTGACTGAAAGATGACCATACAGAAGGTAAAAAATAGGTATCAGTTCATGAGTCTTCTCCATGAACTCTTGTTTTTCTTTATCAGTTCATTTCTCTCTTTTCCTTTAAGTATAAAGAGGATTACCTTATGTTTTGTCTATTCGGATGATCATATTTCTTCTTTTATATATCCATACTTGGAAGAAGAAGATATGCATACTACTTTTTTTGTAGATGTTGATCCTGTCTTCTCACCTTAGCCTATTCAAAAAGATGATGCATGTATTCAAGTCTTTCCTGAATCTAATCAGCCTTGTAACCGTGAGGATGATGAAACTGATTTATCTCCTTCACATGTATTATTACCTTTTTCTATTACTGTTGAGCCTTTCCTTCAGTTTTTTAAATCTCATTTTCATCCAATTATTTTCCAAACTAGAATCAAAGACAAAATGTTTAAACATTTAAGGCTGCCATCTTATCTTCATCCTTACCCTCTTGACTTCTTCAAGTATCTTCTCCAGTTTTCTGGAAAGGATCATCTTACAACCGAGAGGCATTTGGGAGCCTTTGAGAGCTTTCTTTATTAGTTTGAGATAGTACATGAAGATGTTACAATGAGGTTGTTCTCCAAATATTTGTTTGGAGATGCTGTTGTGCGGTTTAAAGGTTTGGGAGTCGATTCTATTGGTTCTTGGATCGAGCTATGCAATGCCTTTTTAAAGTGTTGGGGTGAGAACAAGTCCCTTGATCAATACTTGGATGATTTTAATCCTTTGAGGAGAGGGGAAGAAGAATCTTTGGCTATCTTCAACATGAGGTTTTATAGTGTTTATCATAGCATGCCATTGGAAATCCGACCTTCCGAGACTGCTACCATAGTGTGCTATGTAATGGATCAGCATAGATTATCTGGGCTTGCAAGAGGATTCAAGATCAAGCATACTTTGAAAATCTGCACGTACATGAACAACAAGACTGTGAGCATATTTCAGATTTGGAGCAACAAGAATGTAAGTATGAATCTGATTCGGGACATCATTTGACATTTTCTTCAAAGTATTCAGATTTTTCTATGGATCGGGATCAACATTATGCTTATAATCAGTTTCCTAATCATTTTGAGAATACAATAATAAATGTTTGTATAGATAGTTACATGTTCTTAGCTTATCATTATCAATATGTTTTAAATCATGTTGTTGAATTATCTTATGATCATTATTCTGAAGAAGAAATTGTCTCTCCTGATGATCAAGAGTTGATCTTAAAAGGACAAGAAGGTTATCTATTACCAAGCAAAGGAGAATGTATGCATGAGCAATTGTCTTTTCTAAATCAACACATTTTGGATTATGGATTTGAGGAGCTAGCTGCAGCTCTATTGAAGTCATATTTTTAGATTCTCTAAAGGTTTCATATTTCATTATTTCACCAACATTCGTGGGTGAGTATGGATTTCTGAAAGAGTCTATATCGATGTTGTTATGTTCTTGTTATTATTTATTAATCAGTAGCAGAGACAAGATCATTTCAGTTTTAAAATTAATTGAATGGTTGTTTTGGAAGTCTGCCTTTACCTGATCAAATTGGAGATCTGGTTAGAGGTAGGGTAGTATAGGAAATAAGCTCGCTTCTTGAGCATTTTCTTTCCTTCAGTTTACAACAGGCTTATTAGTCATTTTGCTTAAATAAGTGGCAGATTTTGCCAGTGTTTTAGAGGTTGGTTGCATATATGACTCCGCATCCCAATGGATAAGGCAACAGGAACTGCATGTTCTTGGCAACTCACAGGGAGTATGCCATCCCCTGTGGAGAGAAATGTTAACACATAAGATTGTAAGAAGCCCCATGAGTCATACCCTTGTTTTTTTACATCATTACCATGACATGTCACCTCTAATTTGTATAAAAGGTTCTCTTTGTCATCATCCATCTATTTAAATTTCAAGCTAAAGACACTTGTATGTGCTACCAATTGACTAGGAGAATTCGCAATGTACTCATGTGCTCTATTCATTCATTGCCATCATTACCTTTTTTTCATGCTAATGGATTTCATTGTTTTCAGAGCCTATTTTTAATAATTTTCAGGGACCAGGTCTTTGGATATCCTAACAGTCTCCTCAAAGCATGCAAATATTATTTGAATTAGGCACTGCAAACTGGTGATAGGTGCTGCGAACTTCATCGGGAACTGGATGAACGAGAGAGTTGGAGGTTGGACAACTTGTAGACACCCTTGTGCTAATTAAAATATGTCAACATAAATAATATATCCACCTGGTACTCCATGAGAGTGTTCATCATGTTTGAGAGTTGAGAAATGGGTTTTGGTTGGTTTTCATATTGGTGCTACGAAATGTACTGCAAACACTCTGTTCTAGGACTACTGAAACTTTCATCTTTTGCATCCTTTCAAATTCAGCCTTAAACAATTATATATAAAGATAATGGATTTTTGCAGCATGTCTGGACTCCTGACATAAGTTTTGAGGTATTGAATCTTAAAAAAAATAAAATAGGTTGCTACAGGAAATTTCGCAGTGTCGACACTACGAATTGGTAATTTTGACCAGTTGACTTCCAGGATGATTTTCGGGTGAACCAGGATGAATTTTCAAAATTAAAAGGAGGTTATTGTCAATAATGGACCCAATAACATTAAACTTTTTCATTTTTCACACAAGTGTCACGGACTGCGAGATTCAAAGGAATCTTTGAGCCCTATTTTTCAATTTTCATGATTTCATGTTTGAGACATGTTTTTGCGACACGTATTCCGGCAAGATGGAAATGAATTTCAAGAAACCGAGATAAATTTTTCTTTAGAATGAGATTATATACAAAAATTGTTCTCATATTTTACACATATGTTACGGTTTGAGAATTACAGGTGGCGTTTTGAATACTATTTTTCATAATTTCGCCTCCTAAAAGGCAGGAAATCAGTTAAAATGTGTAATTTTCTGTTTGTAACTGTTTCTAATTTGGGAAAGGGGTTGGAGTTAGAAATGGTGATATATAAAGGACCTATAGTGCTATATATTTCATGGTACAAGAGAAGAGAAGGGTTGGAATGATCTAAGAGGGGGGTCTTTTGAGCCAAAGGAACTCAGAGTGGTTATCACTGTGTATTTTTCTTTCTCTGTATCTTTTTCAGACTTGTGATTCCCTATTAATAAAGATCAATCTCTTTTATTTTCCATACTCTTGTCAATGATTTGATAGTAGTAAATGAATGATTGATTCTTTTATTGCTTTGTTCTCATGAAATGATCAAATGAAGGATTCATTGTTGTGTTTATGGGTCAACTTCTATCAAGGCAGTGATCTCTTTACTGTGTATTGAATACCGACGATATCCTGATGTATTTCTGATTCATTCCTTCACAATTTTCTGTCTTTCCATACTTTCATATAGACTATTTTCTGATCTGAAGTTACTAGGGCCACTTTTTTTGAATGATATAGTTGGCAATGTGTACGGTAGATGAATCTGATTGTCCTTATGGTCTGATCCATATGAATTTCAAGTTCATCTTTCAAGTTTTTAATTTGAATTGTTTGTATGTTACCAAGCTCACCTTCAATATTAACTATTTTTACATCATTTGGGTAAACATCTTCCGGTGACCATATGACCCCCAATAAGTGTACAACTGAAATTTGGAAGTGGACAACTGCCAATGGCTAAATGTGCTATCTGAATCTGGTGGTTTTGGGATGACCATAAATCGAATGGATAACAAAAGCTGATGTCTTCTACTAAATGGTAGTGATGGTTTAAGGAAGACCACAAACAAATCTGTTGGTTTACTGATGACCACAAACTTTGGAACCTGGCTCTAGGGCTCAAAGGTTTCCGAAACATTTCCTAAGTTAGCTAGAAGCTAGAAGTTGATGTCTTCTACTAATTGGAAGTGCTCTCGAATGTTGGTTTAAAGATGACACTAAAATTTTTTGTAGCAGAAAATGTAAGTCTTATACTAAGTGTTGTCTAACATAAGTTGAAATTCTTCTACCAAGTGGTGGTTTAAGGAAAACCATAAATCGATCACGCTCACTTATCACGCTTCCTTGTTACTGCTCGATTGATGGGACTTTGAAACTTGAATTCTGAATTTAAATCGATGAGGTTGTTCCCCCTGTCAAGGACAAGGTGAGAAGACAAAAGTCCTTTCACTACAAGATGTGTCCATACTCGAGAATGGATTCATCGATATGAATGATATATATTCTTGAATATTGATGGTCATCACCAAGAAGTGATCCACCCATAGTGGTTCTTTACTCTTGCATATTTCTTATTGTTAAAACACTTGTTTGAATGATAATTCTTGATTCAGGTAGATATCGGTGGCCACCCACCTATTCCACAAACTCGAAAAACAGTTTTCCCTCTTGGCATTTTTTCAGTAGTTTTTTGGGTTCCAAACTTCCGAGGTCGTTTTGAGGCCCTAAACGATGTTTTTTGGGGATTTGGGGCCCAGGTGACTAGATAAGGCCCTAAATTGGGCCAGTCAAAAATTGTTTTCTCGGTTAGACCTTTCCAACGATGTATCAAGCACCCCAAACATAGATCGTATGCAAAATTTATGCCCCCGGGAAGTTGACATATCAACTACCCCCATCGGGGGCCCGCAAACCTTTTGGATTTTCATCTTCCGGGGTTAGGATTTTTGGATTTTACTTATGTTAAAAATTCCTTTGGAGCCTCATTGTAAGAATCATATTCTTGTGAATGTGAGTAGCTGTCACATCTCCTCTTAGAGATAAGTTTCCACCATTCTAGCGATTCTTTCACTATGTATTTTTACAGTTCTGTACATTTCACACATTAATAGAAATTGTGTATTACTGTATCTCTGTGTTTATGGTTTCATCTATGATACATTTCTGTTATATCATTGGATATTCAAGATACCTCTATACATTTATTTATTATATCTCTTCTCTCATTTCGTGCCAAAAATAGTCTGGATTAGTGGTATCAGAGCAGGCTTCTCTTGATCATTTTTCAGTGCATGTCCCCTATGAGGTCCGAGTATAGAATATTGGGTCTCAAGCCTGTCTCTCTTGAGTATAATCGCTCTCGTACACCCAAGAAACCATCCATGGCAGAAGAAAAGAAAAACGACAGAGCAAAAGATTCTATTAAGCTGTTGCTTGAGCAAGCTCTCAGGCGACAGAGGGACGAAATGATGGAGAATTTTTCCCACATCCTTCAACGCCTTTTGATAACAACATTCACATCTTCATCAAGTGGACACTTTGGAGGCACCTCTTATTTCAAGGTACAGGTTAATTTTGATATTCTCGTATTTGAAGGTCAAATAGATGTGGATGCCCTAGAAAAATGGTTAAATATGCTAGAAGGTTATTTCTCTGTTTACCATTTTTATGACAGGGAAAATATCACCTCCACACTCCTTAAGGTTCTCCCCCATGTCAAACATTGGTGGGAAACTTACTGGGAGAAAATTTCCATAGAGGAGTCCGGAATATATGGGGTCGATCCCACTTGGGATTTTTTTGTGGACACGGTCAAGGAACACTATTAGCTTGTTGGCAACTATGAAGACCAGTACATGAGATGGACCACACTATGGAAAGAGAGGGGCCAAGCAGTGTTGGAGTTCACCAATACATTCCATACCTTGCGCACCAAGTTGGGTATCAAATACTACGAGTGACATTTGGTTTTGAAATACCGTGGGGCTCTACATAGATACATCCAAACTGAAATGAATTTTCTGGATATCTCATCACTCGGTGATTCATATCGATATGCTATTAAAATAGAGCAGAAATTTAGGCACCAGAATAAATGAGAATTCGGATCTGCAAATTCGCAAAAACCAAAGTATGAGAAAGATGACCCTAACAAACAGTTTCCTGAAAACCAATCTAATCCATAGGAAAATAAGGTTCATGGGAAGACAAAGAAGGACACTAGAAAATGGTGTGATTTACTCAAAATCCCCTTGCGCAACACCGATGAATGTCACTGAAAACAATCATTGGTGGCCAAGATCAAAGACAAGGAGTCAAACCCTAATTCAGAATATGATTCTGAAAATACTCGTAAAAGACAGATCATCAACGTAGACCCCACTACTATTGTCACGACCGCAACAATTCAACCAGAAGAACCAACAGATCCTGAAGAGGGGGAGCGCCTTTTTCATTCACAGATGTGGGTGAAGGGGACCCTATTGTATTTATTGTTGATAGCGGAAGCCAAAAGAACCTCATCTCAATAGAGGTCGTCAAACAATTGGGATTGTCAACAACACCACACCTGCATCCATACAACATTGGGTGGCTTCACCAAGGATGAGATATTCATGTTAGCCAGCAGTGTCAATTGTCATACGACATCCAACCCTTCAAGGATGAGGTATTATGTGATGTTGCCCCACTGGATGTCTATGTTGTTCTCTTGGTCCAACCATATATGTGGAAGCGCCATGCTATTTATGAGTCTCGACTTCGTAGTGTCATTGTTACTCTAAGGGGTCATCTCTACAAAATACCCGACGTAATTCCAACTACTGTCCCACCTAAACAGTTCCACAAGGTAGTATCTCATACTACAAAATTTAGCTTCTTCACAATATGTTCAAAAGGTGAACAAAAGGATATTGCAACCACTATAGCCTCGATCCAAGCACCTTCATTTCAACAGAAGCAGGACGAAAAGACTACAACAAAGAAAAAATATTCCTTCTACACACAGACATTTCATGTAGCCCGACCGATTGAATAGATTCAACCCCGCCAACAACAGGTTCTTGACAGCCTTCCACAAACCAAGAAGTGTGACGTCTCTAGCAAGGCAACCAACTCACCAAGATTCAGATTCAACAAATGCTTCCCCCTCTCCCCCGGTAACTCAATGCAATGGATACCATTTCTTCCTAAGGAGAGAGGATTGATCCAGGTGAATATTGGTGGCCACCCACCTACTCCACGGGCTCGAAAAATAGTTTTCCATCTTGGTAGTTTTTTGGCAGTTTTTCGGGTTCCAAACATTCGGGGTCATTTTGAGGCCTTAAACAACGTGTTTTGGTGATTTGAGGCCCATGTGACTGACGCAGGAACTAACCTATTCCATTCAAAAATCATTATTCTCGGTTAGACGTTTCCAATGGTGTATCGAGCACCCCAAGCAGAGATCGTATGCAAAAGTTACGCACCCGAGAAGTTGACGTATCAACTACCCCCATCGGGGGCCTGCAAACCTTTTGGATTTTCATCTTCTAGGGTAAGGTTTTTGGGTTTTACTTATGTTAAAAATGACTTTGGAGCCTCATTGTAAGAATCATCTTCTTGAGAAAGTGAGAAGCTGTCACATCTCTTCTTAGAGATAAGCTGCCACCATTCTAGCGAGTCTTTCACTTTGTATTTTTACAGTTATGTACATTTCACACATTAATAGAAATTTTGTATTATTGTATCTCTATGTTTATGGTTTCATATCTAATACATTTATGTTATATCATTGGATATCCGAGATATCTCTGTACATTTGTTTATTATATCTCTTCTCTCATTTCGTGCCAAAAATTATCCGGATCAATTCTGCTTTCTACAATTCTTACAAGGATGAAGATTGAAGTACTTATCTTTCATGTGGCCAACTCGCTGACAATGTTGGCATTTCAAAATATTATCTTGAATTGGAGCAAGTGAATGTGAACCATATTGTAGCAATCCAACACTCTGAAACTAGATCAGTTTGGTGTAATCTGGATTTTGAAAGGTGACATGCTTTTCATATTCGACATTGGTTTTGTGATTGTTATTTCTGATTTCTTCCCAAGGTCTGATGACTGGCTTGGAAAGAGGAAGTTGATCTTCATTTGTACTTGAATATGGAGTTGGCTCACTTAGTTTTTCTTGCACTGGTTTTTTATTTGAATCAACATCATCATCATTGCCACTATATGTATTAAACACAACATACTCACGGTCCCCATTCAAAAGGAGGAGGTTGTTTTATGTTACTTTGGTATTTTTAGTAACAGTTTATTTAATCAATAATGCACTTTGTTGGAAAAACATAAGTTTTCGGTTAATGGATCTGATGAGGACAATCACTCGTTTCTAAAACAACAGTTGGGATTATGAATTCCTTTGACAAGAAGATTGCTCATGCCACTATTTTCTCTGTTACCATTGACAAGAAAGCCATTACGCTAGTTTTTTTATCCAACATTCTTCTGCTATGTGACTCTAGGAATTCACAATGTTTGCATTGACTAAGAATGTGTGAAAATATTGAATTTGGGACCATGAAGACAATGAGATGAATGACCCTTGATTATGGTTTAGCTCCTTGACATCATACCTCATGATGGTTTACCATATCTCTTAGCTGAATGTGGAATGTCGACCACACTTTCTCTGATGTATTCAAAAGCTCAATGTGACTTCTTCTTTCTTGGAGCTTGTAGAAAAACCACTTTGGCATATGACTCAACAACTACACTCTCCTCCATTCTTCATATCCTACTGAATAAATTGGCGCTTCCATTTTTTCGTTTGACCAATTGTTCCAGGAATGGTAGAACACTTTGTGATGTTTAAACAATGGTTTTTCTTTGGGATTTGTGCAAAGTGAATCAGTTACAATCTTTGTGCACATGCATCTATGCTTTCTTCTTATGAAGTGGCGTTCAATGTAGACAAATTGATACACCTCCCTATAATTATCTTTTTGAATTTGTGAAATAACCATCAGTGTTTGATTTTAGAATCCGATCATGGATAACGAGAGAGAGTTTCCTAGTCAAGGATGAGGTCATAGAATGTGCTCTCATAGTGTCTAGAGTTTCTACAAGATCGACCCTTCCAAGGTTAATATCAATGTGCACTTCAATAAGGATTTAGGGTTGGACAATGATTTATACAATTTGGAGTGATGGTTCTCGATGAGTCGTCTGCAATAGAGATTCCAGAGACAAACTAGTGCCATCTTCTACCATTAAACATGAGTGACTTCAAGAGAATCTTCAATATCCTTTTGAACTTTATAGACTTATCTAGAAGAGTAAATTTTTCCTCTTCCTCCTCTAGTTGTCAAGGAGGATTTCAAGTCCATTCTAGCCATTTATTCACTATTGATGAGGTAGACCCAGAGATAGCAACCATTGAGGGTGGCAACAATGAAATTGTTGGATGATTCACTGTGGTGTTGACGTTGGTATCTTCCAACAAAAAAATTGGGTGGAGTTCCAAGAAATCTTGTGAGGTCTGATATACATCTCAAGTTGAGGAACTGTTAGAGTTATTGAACACTCTAATCCTCTCTTTTGTGGACAATGCAGTCATCATTGACAAAACCACTCTATAGTCTGTTGTAACTTGCTTACAAGTTTCACTAGCCAAGGAAACACTACTGCAAACTCAAACTTGGCTTCTTCATGATGCACTTGAGTGAAAGAATCTTCGACAAAATTTTAAACTAGTTCTTTTTTAGAA
>ML842093.1:8408-21319 GCA_009831015.1 Picea engelmannii
CCTAAGGGGAAGTCAATGGTGACTTCCAGGTGGCTCTACAAGATCAAGTATGCTGTCGATGGTAGCATTGAGAATTCCAAAGCTTGGTTTGTAGCACGAGGGTTCTCACAGAGAGGGAGTAGACTATGATGAGAACTTCGCTCCAATTGCCAGATATACCTTGATCAAGGTAGTGATCTCCATTGCAACAGATATGGGTTGGAAGATCCATCAGATGGATGTGAAGACCACATTTTTGAATGGTCTCATAGAGGAAGTGTACATTGAGCAACCTCAGGGCTTTGAGGTGCATGGGAGAGATTCTCATGTGTGCAGACTGAAGAAGACATTGTATGGGTTGAAGCAAGCTTCTAGAGCTTGGTATTCGAGGATAGACACATACTTGCAGCAGATGGGTTTCGAGAAGAGTGAGGCAGATCCCAACCTTTACTTCATTGTGGTTGGGGAGGATCCTCTCATTCTTGTGCTATATGTGGATGATCTCTTCATTACAGGAGCTGAGACTCATAGCTGGTTGTAAGGAGAGCCTTGCTTCAGAGTTCAAGATGAAAGACATTGGATGGATGCACTACTTCTTGGGATTGGAGGTTTGGCAGGAGCCTAAACACATCTTTTTGGGACAGGGAAGATATGTTGTTGACATTCTGAGGAGATTTCGGATGTGTTATCGCACAATCTGTACTTGCCTAAATCCCCAAGCAAGTGGATGCAAGATTAGCGTAACAGGGAGTGACCTATCATTGTCACCTTAATAGGAAACCCCTTTCTATTTAGGAGTATGTCACAATACCCCAGGGGAGGCATCCCCAGTGACCCGAGGGTTTGAGAAAGCTAAGGTAAAAGATACAAGAAAGTCCCTCCCCTCTCACAGGTCACTCAAGTGAAAGGTTCTTTGTGTCTTATAGAAATGAAGCAAAAGGGTAAATAAGGTGTACCTGGCCAGAACAAGACAACAAATAGAAAAAGAGTACAATTTCCAAGTACCATATGATGTTAGTGCTTCATAAGACCATGAACCTTTGAAAAATAAGTAAGCTGATATAATACTGCAACAATGTAATTATAATTATTTACAACAACAATGAATGTTTTGTAACAGCCACAATAATTATGCCTTAAAAATGCTATGACAAGAAAATATAGCTCTAAGTTGACATAATGATAACAACTTCTCAGAAGCAAAATTGGCAATGTCTAGTCAGCTTTTAATGTCACTTTTCAAGATAAATTTGCTGCTGTTAGATGGCTGTAGCAATCTTTTGCAACAACAACAAGTTAGTCAATGAATTAGTCTAGGTTAAGGTTAGTAAAAGTTAGTAAATGTTTCAAGGAAGATAATTTGAGAGTTGTTTGATCAATCAATCACTATAGTGAGTGGACTAGTGCCTTTATAGGGTAATGTAATCTATAGATGACGGTTTTCTGCTTGGAAGAAATGATACAATGATTATACTTGCCTAAGGATAAGAGATGGATGGAAGAGATGTTGGCTTTTCAAGGCCTCAACATCCAAACGCTAAGAACAAACTTGCTAGAGTTTAAGCAATTTTAGGCTCTAGCAAGATCTTCCTTCCTTAGACTATTGATAAAATACTAGAAGCAACAATTGACTAGATAATGACTTCTAAAGTGCTAGTGTTTAGGGCTCTAGAAGTTCACCTAGGTCAAAATCCTCTTGGCAAGGTCTAGCAAATGAAGAGTAAAGAAGTAGCAAATTAAGTCCTTTACTCCCAGGGTTTGTCAAGCAAACAATTTCATAATCTTTAATATGAATAAGCAGATTTACCATAAACCATTCAAATAAAATGAAGAATTGCAGATTTACTTACTTCACCAAGAATAATCAAGCCATAAAACCCTAGAATGCTGAGTAACTTCACCAAAAATGATCCAAATTGCAAATTTTAGCCTCCAAGAGAAGTGCACCGAAAATTTCAGCCAATAACCCTAGAAGAGGGCCGAATTTCAGACCACACACTTGTGTGATGAGTTCATCATGAAAAAATGACAATCTTTTCTCTCTATTTATACAGTTTCAATGACCTTTAATTAAAATTAGGTCATAAAAAGGCCGACTTGACCAAAGTACATCAAAAATCCAATTTTTAAATAATTGAAAGTAATTAAACCCTAAAATCATTTCCAAGGGTGATGTCATGCCCTTCTAGGGTGACGTTGAGCCCCTAGGGTGGAATATTGGGCCCCATATGCAACACGTTTGGCCTCCAAAGGCCCTGGATGATGCCACACGTGCCAACCAACAGATAACTGCCCTCATAAATGCAAACCCTAACTCTGGATGACGTCAGGGTCATAATGATGATGTCATGTGCTCTCAAGGGTCATTGTCCAGGTGGAAAGGCAAGACCCCCTTGGGTCTAGGTCTGTCGGGGTGTCCCTGGTGCAACACCCTTCTTTCTTCCTGGTGCAAGTCTCTGGTGTCTCTCTTCCCCTAGTTGGGGTCACAACATCCATCTGTTGTGCTTCAGCCCCATGGAGGTCCGAGCTAATCATTCCCCCATATGTACCTGTCCACCAAGCAAAGTCGTGCAGGAACAACAAGTACGCCCTCCAGGGGTTCACAAGTCACATGGATCATAGCAATGTCAATCACATCTAATAATCAAATTACCCAAACATGTGCATCAAACCCCCCTTTACCTAGACAAATGCTCAAATATGTTATGCAGTTTAACAAGTCAGGTTTGGAGAAGGTCTTAGGGTGTTCTATTGGACTAATCCTCCTTAAGTTTGGGGTGTTTCCCAGGTGAGAGCAAATCTAGGTCATGTAAGTGTGGTGAGGTGGCGTGGGGGGAAGTGTTTGGGCATGGGGCGCATTGATAACAGGGAAATGTAGATCTTGCATGTGGGTGCCTTTGTAGAAGGAAAGCTGCACCTTGTCATAGATGCCATTCTTTCCTAGCTTGTTCAATGCCTTTTATTCTTAGTTTTATTGCTTTTGGTATTTTTTCTTTTCAAGGGAAGAGCTGGGGGACACTGTCCTGGCTTGATGACCAGAGGTGACAACGTTACCCACAACTTACAAGCATTTCACGGAGATGAGAAGTTTGGCTTGTGATGAGACCTCCTTTCTCTTGGCTATGCCACCAAGAGCCACTACCCTGGTTTGGTGACCAGATAGATGGTAGTGTCATACTGCTACATGCCCATGGTCCTAATAGGCCGGCTCATGATGAGACCTTCTATCCACCAACTAATACCTGGAGTGTTTATTTATCTTACGGGTTCCCTTTTCTTACTGAGAAGCCTTTTACTGCTTTCTCGAGAATCCCTGGTCGAAGCATCTCAAAGGTTTCATCTTGGCTTTTAACTCTTGCCAGCTACTTTTACCCCTTGAGCCTTTAGCCCCTTCTCCCCACAAGGCAAGGTACAACTCTTCCTAGTGTGGCAAACCCAATGCCCGAACAAAGGTAGGGTAAAACGAAAGGAGTAAGGATGGAAAGTGGTAAGTATGGAGGGAATGGACGATGACCTTTCATAGACCCACCCAGTGGCAACCCATCCTAAAGGGAGATCAACTTACTAGGGCATCATGTCACCCTCCCAGGTATGAACAAGTTAAAGAGCATAATTTCCAAGCAAACGTTATGAAATGAAGGAGAATTCAGTGCAACATATTCAAGTGCTTCAATAATCAGAGTGACACATACCATGATACCCAGACTCATTACCTCATGGAGCAAGACTTACTGCTACTTCAAGACCATGCTGGTGGGATGGATGCTGCTGCTGCTGATAAATGGGCTGCACTTGAAGAAAAGAGGGGCCCTCTGGGGTCATGCTCAAGTCCTCCGACTTTCGACACTCCATGTCTAGGACTTGTGGGCCTTGAGACATGATCTCCTTAGTTATCCCTAGGATAGGAGATAACAGGATAGAGGATTGTAGGCCCATATCCACACCCATGATAACCATCTGAAAGAAGCTTCATTCTTCCGAGTCAGAGTTGGTTGATCCCACGTTGTATCGTCAGTTGATTGGTTCGCTGATGTATCTGGTCAACACCAGACAAGATCTTTGTTTTGTTGTCAACTCTCTTAGTCAAGTTATGGTGGAGCCTCGGAGAGTGCATTAGGTGGTAGCAAAACATGCTCAGGTAGCTTAAGGGTATGATGGATTATGGCCCGAACTATGAGAGAGGGGATGGAGTTAGATTGATTGGCTACACAGATTCAGATTGGGTAGGATGTGTCAGTGACAGGAAGAGTACCTAAGTTGTTGCTTTGGATTGGGCTCAACAATGGTTTTTTGGTTCAGTCGGACGTAAAAGTCAGTGGCTTTGAGTTCTGCAGAGGCTGAGTATATGGCAGCCAGTCAGGCCAGTTGTGAGGCCATATGGATTCACAAGTTGTTGATTGGGATATTTGGTGTGCAGATGAGACCCACGGTGATATACTGTGACAATCAGAGTTGCATCAAACTCTCTGAGAATCCAGTTTTCCATGACAGGTCTAAACACATTGAGATTAGATATCACTTCATCCGGGACTATGTTCAAAGAGCAGCGGTTGAGTTACAGTATATATCCACCGATAAGCAGGTGGTGAACATCCTCACTAAAGCTTTGGGGAGAGGCAAGTTCGTACCTTTCAAAGATAAGCTTGGGGTGGTGAGGAACACTTTCCTCCATAAGAGGGAGTGTTGAATTTAATTAAAAGTAGCTAGGACAAGTGTTTCTCATCACCTAGGCGCCTAGGGGTGAGAAAGTGTCCAATGCGGTCCCTAGTGCATTAATTTCATGTGATGTGAAATTAAAAGTGACTTTATGAAAAGTACATGAAGTGGGTGACTAAAAGGTCATTTAATCACCATCGTCCATCTAGTCTAATCTCCACCATTGGATTAGATGACCCTTCACCTTCCCTCATGAGGTCAACTTAGGGATTGAGGCGCTGCTCATTTGGAACTTCTTCATGAGTTTTGGAAAGTGCAAGAGAGTGAGAGGGTCGAGCTGAGAAAGAGGAGAGCACCTGTTGAAAGGGGCATGATTTTCAAGGCAGAGTACAACATGCAAATCAAGGCAAGAGGTACAACAAGTACAGGGCCATACAGTACAGATTCTGAGCAGGCCGTATAGCAATTTAGTGGAACAAAAATCGAGGATAAAGGCTGCATGCATTCTGGGAGAGATTGGCACAGAAATTGAGGAAGAAAGCAACCTCAAATTTCTGTAATTTTTTATCAGCAAGCTGGCACGAATTTTGAGGCAATCCGTACAACATTTAACGCTGTGACAGTGGTACTGTGTATGGATTTCTGAGTACAAAAATCGAGGAGCTGGTGGCATGGTTTCCTAGGCTGAGTGTGGGCACAGAAAACGAGATAAGTCTTTGTATTTAATTTGCTGAAGATGACTGCTGTAAGAAAATTCTCTCTGAGCTCTAAATAATAAAAGCCTCCTGTATCTCACTCGTTTTCCCCTTGTGGGTTTTTTCAGGGTCTTGATTTTTGGACCAAAATCTCTGTGTGCAAATTTCTGGGTGTGTTATTTCTGATTTTTAATGCTGTAGCAGACTTCATGTGTTTCAGTTTTTGAGCATTTGATTTTCTTCTAACTAATTTGCAGCTGTAAATGCAATATGGGTTGGGCATTAAACTATGTTGTCTCATTTAGACTTGAAATTGGGTTGGGGTCTGAAATTTCTACAGTGAGAGAAGAAGATTAGCATTTTGTGGTATTTGGAAACCCTAGTGTTACTTGGTGTGCTTGTTGTGGAGAAGATAGGAGGAGATGGTCTTGTACACTTGTGGGATGCAAGTGTAGGTGTTGAGGAGTCATACAATTCTGTGGGATATGAGGATAGTGTGATTTTGAACAAGCGGTCTTTTAGTGAAAACATGGAGGATTATTGATCTTTTCTCATTTTCTAGTTGGAAAGCTGGAACAAAAGTTAGATTTGAGCTTTGGGATGTCCGCATTCACATTCGTACTAGGATTTTGGCATTGGATAATGACAATCTTGACCTTTTATTATTTAGATGATGTTGGCTAGTGATGATTATTTTATTTTTATTTTTTATTATTCTGTGAAATAGATATCGCAAGTAAACCCACCGAGCACCTCCCCTCATTCCGAGGATGGTACCTAGGGTAAGTTGGATTCTTCAGGGCTCAAGGCCAATACAGCAATATACTCATTAAGAGCTCAACATGTCACTTGTGGGAATTGATTATGGGTGTGGAGGATAACATTCCTGTTAACCGCCCAAGCTAGAGCCAATTGACAACATTTTTTTTTGTCTTGTTATGAGAGTGTTTACCATTTAGATGATGATGGATTTAATTATATGATGTATCATTGTAATTTGTATGGAATTTTGATTTTGGCACTAATGATTTATTATGGGAAATACATTGGCTTTCTTATTTTGAATTCCATTTTTGAGATTGAGTAATTGGCAATTGGATGGTGTATGTTGTTTCTTTAATTGTATAGAATTCTGATTTCTTATACATTAAAAACCCTATTATTTTTATATTTTGATTTTTTTATATATTTATTGTCTAGGGCAGAGTTCCGTGTGTCAAAGAACATAACGTCCCCTGAAATTTGGGAGGTTTCACGACACGTCCCCTTGTCCCTGAAACTTTGTGGATCATCGCTTAGAAAAAATACTAGGTGTGTTTGTTCTCTGAAATTATATTTATATGCCTATGAATTTTGATTGTATTAAATAGTAGCAGTGCTGGAGTATTTACTTGAATCAACATACAATTAATGTTGTGCTTGGGCATTTATGTACATTGTACATGTAATATGTGAGAAGACGTTTTTGAGTGTTTATGCAAATATTAACTTATTTTGAGGTATTGTTAATAGGTATATGTTGTATAACTTTAACAAGCCTAACGTGGTACTAAATAACAAAAATACTTGTAAGAATTTAAATGTAAATAGACCTTTTGATTATTATTGTGGTTAATAGTGTGGCCTTGAATGTATGTTTAGATAGGGCATATCTGAATTTCATGTTTAGTTACTTCATTGGTACATTTGTTCTTTTGTTTGGATGAAACAACAGGAATATTTTGCAGATGAACTTGGTGTTTTGTCTCCTGGCCAAATGCAAGTTAATGAATTGTATGCTGGCGAGGTAAGATCAAATGCAAATTTCCTTTTAATTTCTTTTCCTTGTATGTATTATTTCAATCTAATAACATGTTTTATTGCTCTAATCTCTTCCTAGTTTCATTGATATTATAGTCAATTGTTTCTAAAAACGTACACTTTTCCCACCTTTCTCAAAATAAGAATTGGAAAAGATATCTAATATGTGGGAACAACTTGACTATGCCTCTGAATATAAAGTGTTATTGATGAAATCACGGTCCATGTCGATAACATTGTAAACCATTTATCATGAATTTATAAAGTTGTTTTGTTTCATAGTAATAGAATATCTTTTCTATAGTTAGTACTTCTTAGACCCAAGATTAGTGTAATCTATAATTGCCGTTATGTTTTTATCGACAAATGCATAATCACTTAGACTTTTAAAACCTTTTTTGAAATCTATCATTGCATGTTGTATGATAATAGCTTATTTAAGAAATTTAATTAGACAAGGGTAACTAAACAGTTACATTCTGCATGTAGTTTCCAACTATGTACTTGAACTAGTGGACATCCTATTTTTAATCTATAACTTTGAAAAACTTAGCTCTATGGAGCCATTCCAAAAGTGTTTAATCCTCTGTATGGGTTATGGAGTGGACGTAGATCATCCACAAGCCATTTTTGTCTATCAAGAGGATCACAAGTAGGCTACATTACAAGGCAATTGGTTGCCTCTGTTTTTTGTAGTAAATCTTCCACTTTTCTTTTCATTTATGCATTTCATACTATAGAATGATGAGATGCTATAAAACATTACATGTTGAATTGTTATTATGGGTTGTAACTCTATAAAACTTTGCTTAGGTGATAAGTGAGAAGTCATGTTGCTCCTAGAAGCTCATACTAGTGGCAAGCCATTTGTCCGTTTTGCATGTTGTATTGAGTGCTAGCTCGACAAAATATTGTTGTGTATCATAACTAATTATGCTAATATTTTGGTCCTGCCTTCTTGACATGAAACATATGAAGAAAAACAACATGGCATTACAAGTTTAGCATTGCATTAGAACCATGATGAATACTCACACATAGTGCATAATGAAAGAACAAAGAGCACACAAAAGTTATATCTAGATTCTATATCTATACATAGAATTGATATTGTAATTACCGATGATCATTGTTACCCTCCTAGTTGCACTAGGCAGGGATGGTGATGATCCGCAAAGGTTGAACAAGTCAATTGTTTAATATCAGAGTTCAGAAGTCCAGCCTGGTCGTATGAGCCCTTCAATTTTTTTTTTCTTCTTCTTCTTTATGCATTATCCATACCCCCACAAGCTTCAAGCCTTTTCGAGAACAAAGTTCCTCAACCATTCACCGTAGGACTCCATAGCCCAAAAGGAATTCCACATTGCAAGCTCTTATTTTTCTTCTCTATCTCGTCAAAGTTAAACTATCTTGGTTACTATTTTCATGCATGCAATAGCTAGATTTACCTTGTAATCAAAATCTTAAGTATTTCAGCTTGCATGCAAGGTTAAGCTAGATCTAGACATTGTTTATCATTTATAAATCCTTAATAGATCTAGTCTAGGAAATATTGTCTTTTTATTTCTTCTTAAAAGATAGATCTTTCAATTTTTTTTTGTAATATAGACTCCTTTCTAGCTAATCTAAGTGTTTATTGTTTGCTGTCCAAACAACAAAGAAAATCGATTTAGAATAGTTAGTTTTTGCCTAATCTTAGTTAGTTTGTTTCCTTTTTATGCAATCTTTCACTTAGAAAATTTGTGCATAAAGCTAACATATTTTGCAGGTCCTTTCAAAGTGTTTTTGGGCACCTTTTGGCATCTATTACTTTCTGTTTTTGCAGGTTTTGTGATCAGCCAAGGAGAATCTCTGCCGAAATTTGGCGGATCCGAAGCATCCAGGACCCCCCTAAACTCATCTTTTGAAACCCAAACTCATTCTTCCATCAGTTTGTAAGTCTGCTTGGTCTTGAAATTATAAGAGACCAAGAGACCTTCTTCTAAAATCATTATAACCAAATAGAAAGAGTGGGATAACCCACTAGGCCTGCAATCCCCCCAAAAGCTGGGGGGAATTGTCTCTTTTGTGGTTTGCCTTTTGTCTTTTGCTTATTTTCTTTTCCGCAAGCTAAAATTAATCTAAAATAAATCCAAGCACCGCAAACCATTAGATAGATTTCGTTTTTTAGATTAGATTAGCTTAGATTTCAATTTTTGCATTTCCTTTCAGTTATTTCAATTCGGCAAATAAACCTTCCCCTCAGCAGCCTGAAGAAATTTGAGGTTCATGTTATCGCACAAACTGTAGGTTGGGCAAAGCCCGACCCAATCCAAGGGATGACAATAACGGTGGGATAATCTACCCACTGTCACCTTAGGTAAACTCTCCCCTCGCTTTAGTGAAGGATAAATCCAACACAAGGGGGGAATCCTGGGTGACCCTAGGGGGAAACGAGATGGAAAGGTGAGGTTACAGAAGTGATACCCCTATAGGTCAAGTTAGTAATTGAAAAATGGCTTGGTAACGAGTCTCGAAGATGGTCTATGGTTGCCAAGTGTTTGGGTACCTGCGGAAGAGAATTGTACCTGCCCGAGACACAAGAAAAAACATGTATACAAGCTCAATGTTAAGTGAACAAGCAAGTTAGGCTTGCTGTCCCTAATTACAACAGTAAACAACAATATATATCAGCAAGAAAATAATCAATTACTGCAGTTTAACCACTTAAAGCATCAAAGAATTGTTGGACAATGAAGCATAAAACATGTAGATTAATCCCAATACTTTAGCACAAGCTTTAGTGGTTTTAGAGGGCTGTTATATGAAGTTTTCAGAGTAAATTAGTAACAGCCAAGTGGCTGTAGCAAAGATTTTCTACAACTGCAAGTTTTAACCACGAAAACAAGCAAGTAATCCGACAAAAAATTCACTAATTAGCAGCAGAATGATAACGATGGTTTACTAGCATATTTCCACGTTAAATTGCAAGTTAGAATCAAAATAGAAGATGATTTCCTGCAGCCCTAATGGCTGTAGCTTTTGATTAGCTATAGCTCAAGATCCACTTGACCAATCTAGATGCCCTAGAGGCTTTGACAAGCTTAAAGCATATAGAAAAGATCCCAACTCAAACAATTTCAATATCTCGTGATTCTACATATCCCAATGCAATGATTTTATTTCTCCAATGCAAGAGATTAGTGCCTTTAACTATTGGGTTATGGAGTCTTTAAAATGAAAGAGCTAAGTTGTGTTACTTCCTTGGGGGTGCAAGCCCTTTTACTCCCCAAGGCAAGCAAAACTAGCTAGGAAAAACCTAGGAGGGTGTAGCCCTTTACTTCTCCTAGTATTCCTTGGTGCAACAAATTATTCCAAGACAATTATGATGGGCTTAGTGGGGTTGTATGCACTAATACTCCCCCAAAAGGTTAACAAATTAATCTTCTAACCACGAAAAGAAGCAATAACAAGAGAGATTCCTTACCTAGTCCAAGCATTAACAAGATAAACTCTTTTTAACCAAGAAAAATCCACCATAAAAACAAGAAATAACCTCCAAGAAAGATAGCGCCTTACTTCTTCATCCAATAGCCAAGACAAATCATCACAAGAGATAGTAGCAAAGAGAGATAGACAAAATTGCCCAAGTAGGGCACAAATTTCTGCCAAGTAGTCTTCTCACAATGGGAGAGCTATGATGAAAATTACAAGAGTTTGATCTCTATTTATACTAATCCTCCTAAAAGTGTTTGTCCACTTAATTTTAGGGTAACCACAAAGTAAGGAGTCAACAACCCTTACTTTGCCCCTTTACATTATCAAATTCAAATTTAACTTCAAAAAATGCACATAAGAAACCCTAATGTGACGCCATCCCTCTAAAGGGTGACGTTTTGACACTTTTTGCAAGTTGTTGGAGTAAAGAATGGAAGTCGTTGGGACTTCTAGGGCCTCCCTCTTATGCGCTAGGGTTTCTTCCTTCAAGCCAAGCCTTCTCCCATCGAAACGTGCCAAGTGTCCATCGTCAAAACCTTCACCACCAAAACCCTAGACCTAGGGTGATGTCAAGCTCCTCAAGTGTGACATTTTGGCCTCAAGGGAAAAACATTGGGCTAGCAATGGGCTAGGATAGATCCTTCAAGGTGTCTCTTCGGCCTCCAAAGGCTACCATCATCGTCTGGTGTGTGGGCCATGGTATCCAACCTATGGTCTTCAAGCCCCAAGGAAGCCCAAGCTAGGCTTATTCTTCAAAATATGTCCACCATGCAAGGTCTTGCAAAGACAATGAATACGCCCTCCAAGGATCTCAAGTCAAATGCATCATGATAAATAAATCAAGTCAATAGAAGAGCCATCTAAGCATGTGCATCAAAAACCACCTCATCAAAATAAACAAGTGCTCAAAGACCCTATGCAATTTGCCAAGTTCAGGTATGGAAGGGTTGACAAAGCAACCTATTGGGTGAATCATACCTCAAGTTTAGGAGTGTTTCCAAAGTGGACCCCTCTCTAGGTCATGTGAACAACGTGACATGGATGGGGGCAAGACTTTTGGGCATGGGGTTCATGACATACAAGGGATTGTAGTGTCTCATTTATGGGTGCCTTTGTAGAGGGTCTGTTGCACCTTCGTTTTCAATGCAACCTTTTTCCAAGCCCATGTATTGCGTTTTGTTCTTTTAAGATGTTTCTAGGTTGAAGCCAAGGTGGGGCTTCTACCTAAGCATGAAAAACAATGCCCACCTTGACTCTATTTTGGTCACATTATGCTTCCCCAAGTTGAAGACAATGTGTGGGGCTTCTACCTAAGCATGGAAAACATTGCCCACACACGCTCCACCTTGGTTGGCATTTTGTATTAATTATTTTTCACGGGTCCCATCAGTTTCTTATGAGAGACATTTCATTGTCCTCAGGATCCCTGCGCAAGCATCTAGAAGGTTCATGATTGGCTTTTATCTTTTGCCATCTATAACCAAAAAAATCAGAAAACCAAACCTCAACAAATCCCTGAAAATTTCCTTTGCCCACAAATCCAGTGCAGATCACTTGTACGGCCTGCTAACGTCATCTGTACTGCTGTTGACGTCAGCTTGTACGGACCTGCTCCTAATAAGAAAACTTTGTATGGATGTACGCAATTCACCTTACTGCAACCCACGTACATACGCGACTGTTCCCACTGCAACCCGTGTACATACGTGATTGTGCCCACTGCAACCAGTGTAAATGTATGGAAAACTTGTGTAGACAGCTCAACACATTTTCTTCCTTTTGCTGCTGCCTCTCTCGTAGGCCATATTTGCCACAATTGCAAAATTTCCCTTTGCTGAAATCACCAAGCCTCCTAGCACAAGTGGTCACTCACTTATGCTAACTCTATCCTTGCACACTGAACAAATGTCACAATGACCTCTCTCCTTTATATACAAGTCCAATGAGTGAGTTTAGGCACCTCTTCTAAACTCAACAATTAATTGTGGGTGTGAAACTCCAACACAAGCCCACAAAACCCATCAACTTGCCCATGAGGCCCTATCCTCATTCCTAGGCCGATTTCACTGAAAGGAAAGGCTAAATTGGTGCCAACAAAGATTCCCACATGCCTGACACCTTGGCCTCTTGTGGGAATACCTCCCGAAGCTACAATATCATTAACACTCCCTCTTAGCGAGGGAGGTATCCCATCCACCATCATCTGGATGTACCTCTGTCTCCCATACTGGAAGTAGCTCTGTCTCCTGCACTAGTTCTGCCACCACAACTGCACTCCAATCCTCTTGATTGGCTGCTCCTTCT
>ML842093.1:47895-61439 GCA_009831015.1 Picea engelmannii
TACCTTGGGAGAACTAGTTTGACTTTTATCTTGACTTTTATTTCCACCCCTTTGGTATGTAATGCCTCTAAACTTAGCCATTTCTGCAACCTGTTGGGGAGTGGGCTTGGGCCCATACTTTTCTGTAGCTTTATCAATATTACTATTCATAAAGTTTCCACAACTTCCATAATCATTGAAATCCATCCAATCATACATGCCACCATAGAATCTTTCATCACACATATTTGCTTGTTCATTTCCTTGGTCTCCATAATCATTATTACACTCTTCAAGGAAAACTAGACAAGTCGATTCCTCATGAAACTCACCACAAGGCCTACAATAAGGTATGGAGCGATGATCTACCAAGTTGGTGGATTCAAAAGGATTAGGTGGCCTTTGATCGTCTTGGGGAGGCCTTCTTGGCCACCTATCGTTTGGCTTGTGTTGTTGTCTATTACCTTGGGACCTCTCCATAGTGATCACCTTATTTTGCAAAGCATTGATTTGATTGGCATGATTTATTTCCATTTGCTTAATTAATTGAGTCAATTCTTTAATTTCCTTAATCCCATCACTTGATGATCCTTGACCCTCGTCCTTCTTTTTCTTTTCGTCATTAACCTTTGAAGAAAAACCTCTATTGAAACCAGGAATGTTGGACTTCCTAGCTTCAAGCATATTCTGCTCAATCCTTACAACTGTTTCTTGTGCTGCTGGTAAAGTTTGAGGATCCTTATCCCTTAAGGCATACCTCATTTCACCATCAAAAGCCTCTATATAATAAATCAGCCTTCATTCTTTTGTTCACGGGTATTTCTTGTTCGTTGATTTGTATTCCAGTGATGATCCATGAGATCTAACTGATGACTAGTATATCTGCTTCCAGCTTATTATTGTATTTCCTGCTTTTTCCTCATTATATATATCGGTGAGCTATGTTGTCCTTTCTTTCGCATGCATTATCTTTATATTGCTAAAACACTTAATGAATGAAACACACATGCAAAAACCACCAAGCATGTTCACACATTAACTCAAACGCATCCAGAAAACCCCAGAGTATCAGATCTCAGTGACAAAACAGTAGTTCAGCAGTAGCTATCCAGATCAGCTGGATCAGGGATATTTCATACCCCTCCCCGCCAAGCCATAAATTGAGAAAGCCAATGAATAGTGTTTTTGTTAAGTGTATTTTAGAGTGTTGTCTTCTATTTAGTGCTCTATTTTGCAAAAGATGCATATGCGGCAAAAGAGGAAACCTTGCCTTTTCCCACAAATCAATATCCTTTTCATCCTTCCTCGAGAACAAGTTTTACTAATATGCTCTTTAGCTTACCCAAAACATCTACAAAAGCTAAGTTTTAGGACTGTTGCCAAGCTTTTTAAATTGTGGTTTTCCTCCTTGTTCACTGCAACAAATATAATTGCTTGGCTACCGAATATTTTGCATTCTTGGTAACCAGTGGCTCTTTATATATATACCTTACAGATGAATATGCAACGTATCAGTTGAGATCATTTCTTGAAATGTTTTTCTTTTTGCCACATAGTTGACTAGATCTTTCATTGCTTTCTATGCCTGATGATTTAGGAGATTGCTTCATTCCCTCATTTTGGTCACATGCATCTCATTGAATTCAATATGGAATGCATCGTTATTCTTCATTTGATGATCTTATTATGTTTCTTTTGTATTTTGTCAGGTTGGCTACTTAGCAGCATCAATAAGGTCTGTAATAGATGCAAGGGTTGGGGACACTATTACAAACTCTGTAAAAAGGGCAGAAACTTCTCTGCCAGGATACAAGGAAGTGACACCAATGGTGTTTTGTGGTCTTTTCCCTATTGATGCCGATCAGTTGAGCTTTCTGCAGCCCCTCAATGTTTTGCAGAATTTATTGTAGTTCTCTTGCTCATAATTAAAGTCTATAGTATATACTATGGGAAAATCATAACCAACCCTATATGTTAACAGTTATAAGATATTGTTTGATTCAATGTGCACACAGATTTACAGAATTACGAGAGGCTTTGGAGAAATTACAACTAAATGATGCAGCATTAAAGGTGAGCTCTTTTTTTACTCCCATTTACCGACTTTTGTGGTCATTCATTGAACATTAATAAAATTATCTTATATTATTTATCTAGATGTCATTGTGAGCTTGAGATGATATGCAGCAACTCGCAATGACATTTTCTTCTGGTCTATATGTGATGAAAATGGAAGAAACAAATTTCAAACTAAAAATAAATGGTTTTGTAGTTTGTGTTTTGAGTTATGATGATACTTGCTTGAACAACTCTAAATCTTAGACTGCATTATAACTGATCATTTCATGGTCAAATTTTTTAGTTCCTAAAATAACATGTGCATAACATCATTTGCAGTCTTTGTTGATGTTGATTTCTTGGACTTTGAGATCATATTGTAGGAAGTACAGCCCCTGCTAATGGATTTTGCTTTCCAAGCTGACTATATTTTGTCATTGTGATTTGTAATAAAGCCACATAAAGTTGATAGAAATTGATGTATATAGTTTTCAGTACAATACATAGAAATTGATATGAGTACATAGAGGAAGATAGGAGAGAGACCAACTCATAAGAAACTTGCATTGCCAAAACTCTACTTATTCTTGCATAATCTGAAAATCTGTTTTGGACTAATTATGGCACCTTAGTGATGGCTTAATTACATCTTCTCTGTCATATTCAAACATTCTTGTTCTTTGATTTTGATTCGATGACCAGTTTGGATAGGCACTGGTGTTGGTAAATTCCACCATCCCTTTTATTTTAAAGAACATCATTAAAAATATATTTTCTAGTGTTAATTTCTCTTAAAACTCAACAAACAGAAATTTAGTGCCAATAATTTTGTCAACCCAGAAATTAATTCACTGCTGATTTTAACTTCTGAAATTATGCAAAAAATTTACAGCTGAGTTATTAACTAAAAATGCACAGCAGAAGTATTCAGAAACCAAGACATAAAAGATGAAGACACCATAAATACCCTGGAAACCCCAATGTGGGGAAAACCAGCGAAGGAGGGGCTTTATTGGCTTCAGAGGAATTAATTTATATCAACAGAAAATTCAAAAATTTCTTACAGGAAATTTCTTCAGCACTCTTTCTCTCTTCCTCAGAAAAATCGGCCCAGCAAATACTAGCTGTATGTCCCTCTAGTTTCTGTTGTACGGCCCTGGCTGTACGGCCTTTGTACAGTCCATGTACGACCTAGCAGAACTCGACCTGTATGGCCTTTTTGAATTCGGGCCTGTACGACCCTCTTCTTGGCTGCTGTACGACCCCCTTAACGCGACTCTGCTGCTGCTGAAGTACGGCTTGCTTGTACGGCCTCTGTCTCAGCTGGAACAACCTGCACTCAACTCACTTCCTCTGCTGCTAAGTTGTCCTTCCTCACTCAGCAGTATCGACCTCCTCTTCCTCAGCTAGCGCCCTCCTTTCTTCTTGCTCAAATGAGTGTTGTGTTTTGTCCTTCACCCTCAACCTTCTTTTTATCTCTCTAATTCACTTTTCCTAGAGACTTCTAGAAGCCTCCAGAAATTCACTTTAGTGAATTATTAATTTCCAAAAGTCACTTTTCAGAAATCTGAGTGAAAAGTCAATAAAAGTCATTTAAATGACTTTTATACTTTTCCTAAGTTAAAAACTTAGGATAAATTAAAAAGCTGATCTGGGTATTTTAATTATGTCCATCAACTAGCCTTGGACACATAAGCTATGCTGAGACACCTTTTGAGCTACAAAATTAACACTCCCTCTTAGTGAGGAAGGTAGTCTGCACCACCCCCAACTTGTCCCTGAAGAAGACAAACTTGTCTTTCATCAAGGCTTTTGTGAGAATGTCTTCCACTTGCTCTCCTGTAGGCACATACTATAGCTTCACTGTCCCCTTATGCACACAGTCCGTGATCAAGTGAAATCTGATCTCTATGTGTTTGGATTTGTCATGAAACACTGGATTCTCACAGAGCTTGACGCAGGTATGATTGTCACAGTGAATGACAGTCGCATCCAACTCCTGGCCAAACAAACCAATAAGCAGTTTACGAAACCAAATGGCCTCACACGTTGCTAAACTAGCTGCCATGTACTCTGCCTCAGCAGAGCTCAACGCCATTGACTTCTGCTTCCTGTTAAACCAGGAAACAACTGCTGATCCCAATCTGAAATAACAACCTGAAGTACTCTTCCTTTCTATCGTGCCTACCTGCCCAATCAACGTCTGTAAAACTTGTTAGCTTCACTCCATCTCCCTAGATTTAACTCAAACCATACTCGATTGTGCCACACAGATATCTCAGAACATGCTCGCTGCCACCCAGTGTATCCTCGGCTCAACCATGAACTAAATGAGCGTGTTAACTGCAAAGCATATATTTGGTCTAGTGTTGACCAGATACATCAGAGAGCCAATCAACTGCCTGTAAAGAGTAGGGTCCACTGTTCTTGATCTGAAAGCATCGATCGTCTTCTAGTTGGTCACCATGGGCGTAGACATAGGTTTACAGTCCAACATCCCGAATCTCTTTAGAATCTCCACTTCATACTGTTGATATTATGGTAGTTGCGGGAGGTATTCACCTCCACGTGTAACCTTTGACAAGACTAGAATATTCCGGGAAGCAAGAGAAACCCTAAAATGTTGGATAATAACCCTAGAAGACAAGTCAACTCGAGAATATTTAATATCGAGTTATTAGCCTCCATAAAGAGAAGTCCGCCCAATCAAGTGAGATAGAGCAGTATAAATAGAGGGCACTAGAGCTCATTTGTCACTCTTACTCACACAACTGCATAAGATTAGTGGTGCGCAAGTTTGGAGAGGGAGTGCAGCTGCAACTGGGATTTTGGCTTTTGGTTGGACTTTCTCTTGGTCATGGTTTGGACTTTCTGCTTGGTCTTTGGTTATTCTTGCTTGATGCGCTAGCCTTGGAGAAAGGTGCGCTACCTTGGTTGGCTATTGGTCTACTTCCGGAATTATTCTGTCTGTCAAGGTTAAGGTGCTCGGGGGGTCGCCTTTGTGCCTATGGTTGGGTGACAATATTGCTATATTGTCTATGGAAAAACGATCACATCCCTTTATTTCTAACACATACTTCCCTTGTCCAAGGAAAGTTTGACCATCACGCTGCCACACCTCTAACCCCAAAAGGTAGTGCATCAACCGCAAATCCTTCATCTCATACTCCGAAGCAAGATCCCTCTTGCACTCTGCAATGAGTCTCTCTGAACCTGTGAGAAACAGGTCTTCCACATGCAATACAAGAATGAGCGGTGTTGCTGCCTAATACACACCTTGGGTAGTGTGGAAGAAATTTTAAATCCACTGGGCGTGTCCTTGGGGGCAAGTCTCGAGTCAAGGTGCTRTCACCTGATACAAAACATGAAAGTACTTGCGTATAAAGATACACTATGGAAAATGGATACAAGTGCTTAAATGGAAAGGATAAACAATATATAAAGACCAATKCCAYAAGTAAAGATGTTGCAAGATAAGTGAAAATGCTGCTGTATGTGTCGTGTTGCAAGTGCTCTTGATAAAGGACAACAAATAGTTCTGATTTTTCTCCCACTCAAATCTGCCTTTAGACTGATGATTGCATGCTCTTTTAWGGGTGCTCTTGCAAGTGTTTAATTGTTAGTTTAGGYTGAACAAATATAGCACATGCATAACCTTAAAACATGTAATACCCTCTAGATCTTTAACTACTTACAACTGATAATAACTAAGCATACATGACAAATGAACACATCTAATTTTTGGTCAACATGACCCTGGACAAAACCAATAAGAGAGATGTATATATATGGAGATCTTCAAGCAATAGCTACAACAAGGAAATAAATACAAAGGAACCTATTATAGTTGCTATCTCCTCTCAAGCTTAGGAAAGAGCTCCTTGGAATGTGCGCCCTTCTTTCCTTGGGTTTGCTTGAAGAAGACTTGTGCCCTTGAAGAAAGCCTTGGCTGTTGGTTGAACCCTTGCACACCCTTTGCTCTAATGGTTCTCCTACATCAACCCACAAACCAACTTCAAGATGTTCCCTCTCTATGGTGTGCCTGCTAGCATGTGCCCCTACTCCAAGGTTGCGGCCTCCAACTAGCTCACCCAAAACCTCCATGAGAGCTTCTCCAAACTAGCTTTCACCCTCCGTGAACAAGTGCGCCCTAGTTTTCTCCTTCAAACCCTCTCTTGTCACTTCTCTTCTCCTCACCCAACTCTCTCAAGTGATCAAGTGAACAATGAGCCTCTCATTTGCCCCGTGCGCCCCCTTTAGCCGTCCTTAGGCCAAACCTAAAAGATCAATGGCTAAGATCAGATTTAGCCAAGTCTAATCAAAGGGTGAGATCTCATCTCAAATCTAACTTAGAAACCCACTTCACTCAAGTTTCCATAGTTTGCTTTATGTCTATTAATTCACCCACATTGTGAATTAATAGTCACTTTATGACTTAAGTGACAAATTTCACTTTTTGACTTAAGTGATAAAGTCAAAGTGAAATTAGATATAAATTAATAGGCATAAGGGTCACACATTTCCCTCTTATGTTTAGAGACTCACAAACACAAGCGGACCACTTCCCAAGGTACACAAAACTCAACACTCCCTCTTATCGAGGAAAGTGTTTCTCACCAAGCCTATCTTGTTTCTGAAATTGACATGCTTTCCCCTTGGCAAGGCCTTGGTGAGAATGTCTGCCACCTGCTCATCAGTCGGAATGTATTGAAGCTGAATTGCTCCACGCTGAGCCCAATCTCTGATGAAATGATACTTGATCTCAATATGCTTTGACCTGTCATGAAACACTGGATTCTCAGAGAGTTTGATACAACTTTGATTGTCACAGTGAATCATTTTCGGAGACAACTCACGACCAAATAAACCAACCAACAACTTATAGAGCCAAATGGCATCACAACTGGCCTGACTTGCTGCCATGTACTCTGCCTCTGCCAAACTCAAAGCTACTGGCTTCTCTTTTTGGTTGAACTAGGAAACAACTCCTGACCCCAACCCAAAACAACACCCTGATGTGCTCTTCCTGTCAGTGGCACATCTTGCCCAATCTGAGTCCGTCTAGCCAGCCAAACTCACCCCATCTCCTCTGACATAGTCCAAACCAAAATCCACTGATCCTGTAATGTACCTCAGAACATGTTTTGCCCCAATCCAGTGAACACTCCTAAGCTCCACCATGTATTGGCTGAGAGTGTTCACGACAAAACAAATATCTGGTCTAGTGTTGATCGAATACATGAAGGACCCGATCAACTACCTGTATCTCGTAGCATACACGAACCCGAAATTTGAAGCACTAAGCTTCTTCTAGTTGGCGACCATAGGTGTAGACATGGGCCTGCAGTCCTGCATATGAAATCTGCTCAAAATGTCTATTGCATACTTCCCCTGCCTCAGAAAGATATGACCCTCCATGCCCAAGAAATAGTGCATCAACTCGATGTCCATCTCAAACTCTGATGCAAGACCTAGCTTGCACTCAACTATGAGATGCTCCACTCCCATGATGAATAAATCATCCACATATAGTATCAGAATGAGTGTATCCTCACCTTGAATGATATAGTAGAGGTTAGGATTTGCCTCCCTCGTGTCAAACCCCATCTGAAACAAATAAGCATCTATCCATGAATACCAAGCTCTTGGAGCTTGCTTCAAACCATAAAGTGCCTTTCTCAGAAGGCACACATGAGAATTTCTCTCCAACACCTTAAACCCTTGCGGCTCCTCTATGGACACCTCCTCCTCAATAAAGCCATTTAGAAAAGCGGTCTTTATATCCATCTGATGTATCCTCCAACCCATCTCTGCTGCTATGCCAATAATGCTCTGGATAAAAGTGTATCTCGCAACAAGTGTGAACGTCTCATCATAGTCGACTCCCTCTATTTGAGAGAATCCTCTTGCCACAAACCGGGCCTTGTGTTTCTCTATGCTGCCATCTACAGCATACTTGGTCTTGTACAACCATTTAGAAGTCACAATTGACTTCCCCTTAGGCCTCGACACCACCTCCCATACGCCATTGCACATGATGGAGTCATACTCCTCTAGCATGGCCTCTCGCCAAACCTGTTGGTCAACTTGATCGAGGAGGATCTCGGTGGCCACCCACCTATTCCTACTGGCTCAAAACAGTTTTTTGGCAACTTACTATTTTTAGCAGTTTTCCGGTCCCAAACTTCTGGGGCCATTTTGAGGACCTAAACGACACTTATTTTCGCAACTGGGCACTTTAATAATAGCTGAAGGCTCAGGTTGAGACCCCTAAATGAAGCTCCTCATCAAGACCTTTCCAACGAACTATTGTTGGCCTTAAACGAAGATAGTATGCAAAAGTTACGACCCCGGGAAGTTGATGTACTAACTTACTCCAATGGGGCCCACATGTCTTTTAGCGCTTCATGTCCTAGGGTTAGGTTTTTGGATGTCTAGGGTTTTGGCATTCATGTTTATTGTAAAAAAGACTTCAGAGCCTCATTGTACTCATCTTCTTGCGAATGAACGTAGCTGTCACATCTCTTCTCATAGATAAGCTGACACCATTCTAGGAAGCTTGTTTTCAGTCTGCATTTTACAATTTTCAGCATATTTCTTATTTAATAGAGGTCAAGTTTTACTGTATCTCTGTTATTGTTCATTGTGTCTTTGTGTTAATATTATAATCAGTATTTTCATTTCATTCCTCTGTGCCATCTGGGCCAACTTTGTGTTCCATCAAGAGAGCGAGCAAAGCTGATTTGGGAAGCCCACTACAGTTGGGTGGCAGGACACTTCGGCGTGGAAAAGAGAATGGCAGTGCTTTAGCGACATTTCTATTGGCTGAAACTTCGATAGGATGTCAGCAAGTATATCCGGTCCTACACTGCCTGTGCTATTTCCAAACTGGCCACTAAGAAACAAGGCTTGTACACTCCTCTGCCTACCCCTGACAGACCCTGGGAATCCATCTCAATGGACTACATGTCGGGCCTTTCGTCCACCAAGCAGGGAAATGACTGTGTTTTTGTGGTTGTTGATCGCTTTTCCAAGATGGCGATTCTGGCCGCCTTGAGAAGTCATCGTCCATTCCCTACCATACTTTTTCTTTTTGTCTCCCCAACTTTTTGGGATCTTCGGATGTATTGACCCAAGAAGCGATTGTACTTTACCTCATGGGAAGAAGGGGCTGAAGGCCCTGTTATCCCCCACTTTTAGGGATTACTAGGAGATCATGTCTCGAGGCCCACAGGTCCTAGACATGGAGTATCGAGAGCCGGATCGACTTTAGCATGGCCCTGGAGGGCCCACCTTTTCTTCCTTTCAACGCCTTTTATCTTGTCAGCAGTAGCAACATCCATCACCATTGGCTTGGTCTTGTGTCAGAGATGTTTCTTGCTCCATGAGGTAATGAGTCCGGGTATCATGGTATGTGTCACTTTGATCATCAAAACCCTTGAATATGTGCATCTGATTCCTTTTATTTCTAACAGATGCTTGGATCTTATACTCGCCCACTTGACCATGTCTGGGGGGATTAACATGATGCCCTAGTAAGCTTGTGTCCGTAGGTTTTGGTTTTCCCCTGGGGGGGATTTCTGAAAAGCCATCGTCTGCTCCCGTCGCAGCACCACTTTTTCATCTTGCTTCTCTCTCACCCATCCCATTACACTTGTCCAGGCACTGGGTTGACTTATTTTCAAGACTGCACCTTATCTCGTGGGAAGAAGGGGCTAAAGGCCCAGAAGGTAAAAGCAAGCTGGCAAAAGATAAAAGCCTAAGAATAAAACCTCGAGATGCTTCGCATAGGGATCCCCGAGAAAGCAATAAAAGGCTTCTCAGCAAGAAACAAGAGGGACCCGCAAAAAATAATAAAACAAGACCTAATCAGAGGATAGGGGGTCTCATCACGAGCCAACCTATTAGGTCCATGGGTACCTAGCAGTATGACATTATCACCAGTAGGTTACCACGCCAGGGTAGTGACTCTTGGTTGCATGGCCAAGGGAAAGGGGGTCTCATCACGAGCCAACCTTCTCATTTCTGTGAAAGTACTTGTGGGTAACGCTGTCACCACTGGTCACCACACCAGGCTAGTGTCCCCTAATTAGCCTCTTGAAGAAAAAATAAATAAAAAAAATAAGAGTAAAAAATAAAAAATAAAAGGCAATGAATGGGCTTGGAAAAATTTGCATCGAGGACAGGTGCAACTGGCCTTCTAACAAAGGCACCCACAGGTAAAACTTTGCACCCTTTGCTCTCATTGTACCCACTTGCTTGGACATCCCTTGCCCACATCACCCACTTACATGGCTCAGATGAGTTCTCTTCCGGAAACTTTCCTCTTCCAGTGGACACTAGCCCAATAAGACACCCTGTCATTTTCTCCGAAACTCTCCTGTTGTAAAATCACTTTTTCGAGGGAATCTTCCTTTAAAAACCATGTCTAGCTCTTAGACCACTACGACGAACTCAGCTAACAATCAAAGACAATGGTCATCTATTCTTTTCAGACCACTAAACATGTTAGCCATACTAGGTTACCCTAGGCAAATGCCACCCAAGTATGAAAAGTGGTTGCCTAAGTTTACCGGTACTGATGCAATCAGTGTCGAAGAGCACATGAGCAACTTTTGGGCATTCTTTCAACTTCATCCCGTTAGTGATGATGCTGAAGACTTGGTCATGAAGTTGTTCTCCGCTACCCTCCTGGATGCTTCAAGACGTTGGTACCTAAGCCTTCCTGATGGTGGCATTAAGACCATGGACAAACTAGAAGAAGCTTTTCTCAAGAGATGGAGTATCAAAGAAGACCCTACATGCTTCTTACCAGGTTGAATTTCCTTTGGAAACATGAGAATGAATCTATTTGGGAATTCCATACTAGGTTTGAAACGTTGTTACAAAAGATCCCTCCAAGTCATCATCCGAACGGTGATTATCTTGTCCATATTTACACCAAGTCTTTTACTGGCCAACTAGGGTATCTTCTCAGAGACAAAAACCCCTAATCAATCCAAGAAGCTCAAGAGTTGGCTACTAAGATTGAGGGAAACATCCATTCTTCTAAGATTGAGCCTTTTGCAAATCCAAGGGGGAAAATGGACACCAAACCAAAGATAGTCCACAATACCGAACCTACTTCAGACCTTTGCGCCAGTATGGAAAAATTACAAGCTTCCATGGATGGTATCATGAAGAATCAAGAACTAATGATGAGTAGGATCATCAACTTGGAGAGATCCCAGAGCCAAGCACCCAGGGACCCGTACAAAGGGCAATTTCAAAAGGGGAAACGTTTTTATAAACCAAAGAATGAGCAAGAAGTTCCAAACACCTTAGCCCCTACAAACGTTGTGGATGAAAACCCTTGGTGCTTAGAATGCAGTGAAGCACATTGGGAGCATGAATGTCCTTACAACAATGATGGCCATCAACAAGTAAACAATATAGGCCACGTCATGAAATGCCCTCAAATAAATATCACCGCTGCAGAGCATCAAGAGGGCATGAAAGAAGCAGCCAGATTGGCTAGAATGGCGGTAATAAACAACCTAGACCATGAATCAAAAGAAAAGTTGAAGAAACAAGAGTTCCAGGTGTATAGAAGAAAGAAGCTGAACCAACCTATCACTGACCAAACAAAACCCCCACCTTTGGATGTACTCCTTCCTAAAACATCAAAGACTAAAAGGGTTAACTTGAACTTTGACTTTGAAGGGGCATTATCCAAGATGCATTTAACCATCCCTTTGGAGGAAGTCATCAAGGTGCCATTTGTCAAAGAACAATTTGACAACTTTTTCCAAGGATCAGATGGACCCATGGACCCCCCTATCATGTTGCAAGCCGATCACTTCAGGGTCCAATACTATGAACATCCTCCTTTCTTCATGACCTTGATAATAACAAGAGCCTCAACAACTGCATGCTGGATACAGGGGCCGGTGCTAACATGATGTCCCTCAAGGTCATGCAACAATTAGGTTTGAAAGTCACACGACCTTACAGGAATGTGTGTGGTTTTGAATCTAAAGCCATACCCACACATGCGGTGATGGAGAATGTCGAAGTTTGCCTTAAAGAATACCCTGAGAAAGACATCCACATAGACATAGTGGTTGTAGATGTCCCAGATGTGTGGGGGATGTTATTGTCTAGAAAGTTTGCCTCAAAGCTGGGAGGTACTCTTGAGATGGACCTCACTTATGTGAATATACCCTTGAAAGATGGAACTATTGGTCGTCTCCAGAATGTACCTGTGACTACAACTCATGTGCAAGAGCCTAGTAATTCCATCAAAGATGACAAAGCACATGACGAGATCATACAAACTCTTCATAAGTATTCTCCAGAAGATATGCCCTTTGCAACAGAGGAAGATTTTGATGAGATTAAATGGCCCAAGAAAGAGGAATACCAACAACTCTTAGACAAGTTCAAAAACAAGGAAGGCGGGACTGTGAAGATACTAAAAAAGGTAGAAGATGATGTATAGATTCGTCCTTCCCAACAGGAAGTATTTACAGCAGAATCCCACCCTCCTCCCTCTGCACAATACACCAGGGTCGTCCAAGGGACAACCAAATACAAGACCAGGAAGTACAAGGAAGGGGACGTAGTATGGATGTGGGATACCCAGAAAGGAGAGCCAACCAATGTCAAAGGAAGTATTCAATCATGGCTCAGACCTTTCAAAGTTGGAAGAGAATCAGTTGACGACTCTTACTACTTGTCCACTTTGGAAAGAAGAAGGCGCTCATTACCGATCAACGGTCACCTCCTCAAACCCCACTAGGGTGGGGGGACCTGACTTCACAGGTAAGTACAGGTAAGTAGGCATTTTTGCATTCATGTATTATACCATTTGCATTGCATGTTAGTTTGCTTTCACATTCACATTTATGATTGCTTTATTTCAGTCTTATATATATATATATATATATATATATATATATATATATATATATGTTGGGGTGGTATTACCACCCCAATTGGTTACTGATATTGCTATTGAGATCGAGCAGGTAAACAGGTTATCCCAGAGATGCTGAGGTTCTCATGCGCTCTACGGTGAGCACATGTCCCCAAGTTGGAGCCAGATGTTATCCCCCACTTTTAGGGATAACCAGGAGATCATGTCTCGAGGCCCACATGTCCTAGACATGGAGTACCGAGAGCCGGATCGACTTTAGCATGGCCCTGGAGGGCCCACCTTTTCTTCCTTTCAGCTCCTTTTATCTTGGCAGCAACAACAACATCCATCACCATCGGCTTGGTCTTGTGTCAGAGATGCTTCTTGCTTCATGAGGTAATGAGTTCGGGTATCATGGTATGTGTCACTTTGATCATCAAAACCCTTGAATATGTGCATCTGATTCCTTTTATTTCTAACAGATGCTTGGATCTTATACTCGCCCACTTGACCATGTCTGGGGGGATTGATAGGATGCCCTAGTAAGCCTGTGTCCATAGGTTTTGTTTTGCCACTGGAGGGGATTTCTGAAAAGCCATCGTCCGCTCCC
>ML842094.1:0-23634 GCA_009831015.1 Picea engelmannii
TGCAACGTTAGATTTCATCACCAACTAGTGGCTTTGAAATTAGAAGGTCTTGTTTGCTTGGTGTTGCATCCTAGATTTTGTTTACTAGCACGTGTTGTTTGTTTCTCGAATTTAACCATAGGATTTTCTTCGCAAAGTTTGTTGCTCGTTTACAATAGCTCCTCCACGTCGTTCACGTAGAATGCAGGGTTTATCTCCAAAGCATCTGGAAGGTTCTCAACCCTTGCCCACAAACACACCTGGAGGTTCTCCTCGGTAGAGTGAAGTCCCAGTCGTCACCACACCACAAGTGGAATGCACTGATTCTCTAGAACACTTTTGGATTACTAATACTCGAGAGGACTTTCGACTTCGCTCTGATTTCGAGCGACCGTTTATGCGACTAAATTCTTCCGGAGAATTAGTTGTTACATCTTCTGGATCACCAGTTGGACCCTTTCTCGGTATAGAAGGCCAAGATATTTTTTGGTCTACAGGTGTCTTCCGATGAGACCTTTTTGGTCCAGGTTCCCCTGTGGTTTTTGAAATCAATCAACCTGTGATTTCTGAAATCTCTGGCCCTGAGACAATACCGTTGACTACTGCTCATCACTTTACTGTCCCTGCTAAAATGGCCCATATTGCAGCTACTTCGAGTGTTCCAAATAGGTTTCCTGCGGTTAGTCTTGCTCCCATTAACACACCGTGAACGCCCAACGTCACTCTGACACTACCACCTGGATACCATGCGTTGAATGCTTCCATTCCTACACCTGCGCAAACTCCATCCGACTCTCCTAGTGGTCCTTCTTCTTCTGGGCACTTTCTTCCCAGTTTTGTACCAACACTCCCTCAATTTCCTTTTGACAGACCTTCTTCGTTTTCTATTGGCAATCCTAATCCTAGTGGCGCTATTCCATCATTCACTCCAACTTATCAGTTTTCGGCTGGTGGACCATCTCATCAAGGTAGTATAACTCAACCTCCTCTTGGTTGGAAAATGCCGAGTGGAACATTGCCTTCAATTGGCACACCACCTTCACTAGGAGGGGCCACCCCACCTTATGGGAAAAACATACTTCCGTCCTTGGCCCAGTATTGGAATCAGTTGATACAAAATCCTTCTCAATCGACTGGGGGGCAGCAGTTTCCAACTGCATCTACAACACCCCCTAGTATGGGCCAACCATATCCAGGTTCGTTTAATCCCATTTGGGGGTCGAATGCTCAGACTCAAACCTCTGTTCTAGGGTATAATCCGATGAGCTACTATCCTGTCCAACCACCACCGAACATGCCTGTATCTGTACATTATATGCAGTCTGCTTATGGTCCTACTGGTTTGCCGACAGGGCTTCCTCCCCAAAGCCACCAATACCCGCAGGTGAATCGACAGTTACCCTTTCTTGCCAGTTTGGATCTTCCGGATTTGTCAAGGATTTTAGATGATCCTATTCATCACTCTCCCCAATGGCTTGCTATACCAACCAAGCTTCCCTCAGACATTCCTAAATTCGACGGCAAAGTGGGAGAGGACCCAAACAATCACGTTATGACTTTTCACTTATGGTGCTCATCCAACTCGTTGACGGATGACTCTATTCGTTTATGTCTTTTTCAACAAACCCTTACCGGTTCTGCTGCGAAGTGGTATATTGAATTGCCACGTGGTTTCTTCTCTGACTTCAACACCCTAGCTATGGCTTTCCTTACACATTACCAGTTATCGATCCATTATGATACTGGCACTGAGATTTTGACTTCCTTCAAACATACTAAAGACACTCATATATCTGATCACATCCATGAGTGGCGAAGGAGATGACGTCTCATTAAACTTGAGCTCCCTGATCAGTTACTGGAAGAATGGTTTACAAAATCATTTGTGAACAAAATCGGTAAGGACATTTCCATGGGTGGCGTAGTCACCGAAGAGCAAGCTATAAGTCGTGCTCAATATCTTGACCTCGTTTATTCACAAACAGGAACCCTTTACGATTTATTACCTGAATTACCTCGTCCAAATTCTTCCAACACTTCAACTACTCCAGCTGCCTCGCATGCAGTTGACAATGTGATTGGTACTGCTCAAACCCAATCACATGTTGCTTCAAGTAAAAACCCTAAATATGCTTCTTCTAATGTTCAAAATGCTTCGTCTCCTGCCACTCTCACCGGCAAGACTTCTGAGGTAAATGCTGTTCAATCTACCCCAGCCGGTAAAAATAAATCTAAAAAGGGGAGAGGCAAGAATAAGGAGGGCAAAAATAATCCTCAAGTAGAGCAAACTAAAAATACCCCTGTTGACGATCGGGATAAGCGCAAACCACCATACCCTTTCCTTATCTATGGTGATGATCACTACACGAAGGATTTTCCATGACGTGCCAAGGTTACTAAGTTCCTTCAGAGAACCCCGAAACCACCTGCACCGACTGTCTTGTCCCAACCTTTCCCGTCTCAACAACAGGCTCAGTTGGTCATCCATGACCAACCCTCATCTTCTACCACTTCTTATGTTTTGATGTGTATTGGTGATTCTAATCAGAACAACGTTGCACTCACGACTCGAGCAAAAGATTATTCTCCATCTAAGGAGAAGGTTGACGATTTACCCCATTCCTTGGTACAACCCTCTCCCACAACTCCACCTATAAATGGTCCTCTTCATATCGAACGACCGAGCCTCGACACAGTTCTGCGACCCCCCCCCTAAGGGTGTCGTTCGGAAATCGGCTTTCAATCCTCATGCTCGTGTAGCCCAGAACTACAAAATTGTTGAAGATCTGGCCCAAGCACCTTCTACGATGTCAGCCCTTGAAGTCCTTCAAACTTTTCCAACACAACGGAAGGCACTGTTGAAAGATATCGGTGGAATTGACCCAACAGACACGAATTTAATAGTCTTTGACTTGGAAGATCACATTCCAAGGTTACCCCCTCAACTCGTGATCCAGATACAAGTTGTTGTCTCCGACAAGAACATTTTCCGAACCATTATCGACGAGGATGCCTCGACGTGTGTCATGTCTTTTGCTTGCTGGAAAGCCATTGGTTCTCCTTCTTTGAATGAATCACAAAACACTCTTAAAGCCTTCAATGGCTCTGGTTTTAAGCCCTACAATGTTATTCCTTCATTGCCTATTACGTTAGAAGGAAACACAGTCCAAATCGAAGTGGAAGTTTTTTATGCTCCCCTTGATTATAATCTTCTACTTGGCCACAGCTGGATCGATTCCATGCGCGCCGTTGTGTCAACCCTTTTCTGTGTAGTACTTTTCCCTCATCAAGGAAAAGTTATTACCATCGACCAACTTGCCTTCTTCAATTTCGATACTCATACTGGCAACGTACCGTTTATTTCTAAAACCCCACCGGGTTATGAGAACGTCGGTGTAGGCCATCTAAAGGACTCCTTGTTAATGGGTACTTTCCCCATTCCACCGCCCGATGTTCGATGCCCGTCTGTTGCTTCCACCAACATGATCTCCACTTTTCCTCACGAACTTCATGTGTCTCACGACCCTTGGATAGTCCTTGACCCTGGAGATCATTTTCATTTCGGCGACAAAATGTTGTTAAGTCCGGTTGAGTCCGCCTATCAGGCCATTCAATCAGCAACACCTTCTACCCCTTCTCTTGATGAGTTGTCTCCTGATCCTTTTCATGTTATTTTTTCAACTGACGAGATGATCATGTCCGTCATGGAGGACACCCCTTGGGACGATGGGCATCATCGTTCTATCCTCTTTCGGGAGCAACACACTCTTGAGAACTACCAACGGATCTCGACTCTGTTGACCGTTGTTGTCATATCGACCGTTCCCGAGACTACACACGATGTGTTTGCTGAAGGGAACTTAAGTAATATCTCGCCCACGATTCCCATTGACATATCTATTAAACCCGGAATTGTCGAAAATTTCCATATTAGAGCTTCGTGTTCCTCTGATGAAATAGTCACCTATACATCCCCGTTCAAAGAGTTTCGTGACATCTTCGCTTGGAGCTACGAAGAAATGCTGGGTATCGACCTTGAAATTGTGATACATGAAATTAAGACATATCCTGATGCTAAACCCGTCCGGCAACGCCTTCGTCCAGTTCATCCACGTAAAGCGATTGCTATAAATCTTGAAGTCGAGAAAATTTTGAAAGCCGACTTTATTTATCCGGTGGCTCTCATAGACTAGGTTTCCAATCTTGTCCCGATTGACAAGAAACAAGGTACGATTCGTGTTTGTGTTGATTATAGGGATATTAATAAAGCTTATCCAAAAGACAACTTTCCTATCCCTTTCGTCGATCAGATTGTCGATGACTGCGCTGGAAGTGAAATATTCTCTCTCATGGATGGTTTCTCCATCTATAATCAAATTAACATCGTTCCCGAGGATCAACATAAGACTGCTTTTATTTTTCCTTGGGGTACTTTTGCCTATAGGAAACTTCCTTTCGGTCTCTTGGAGAATATATTGGAGGTCTTATTGCCAACTTCATTGTTCCTAATGTTGTAAATGTTTAGATATCCAAAGTTTTGATCTTAGACGCACGTTTTTAATTTTTATTACATTTTTACTGAAATGTTTACATACCAAAATTTCTGAGCATCGACGTTGTTTTTTAATGTTTTTATTATTTCTATTTGTATTGAAATGTTTACATACCGAAGGTTTAGAGAATTAACACTCTTTTTGAGGTACTTGAATAGGCTTGCCAGCTTAAATGTTTACATAGAACGAGATACTTAAACAGGCTTGATAGCTTAAATGTTTGCATACCGCGAAGCCCTTAAAGAACTTTATAGCCCTAAATGTTTACCTAAATAGGCTTCTCACAATACATTTTTCCTCGAATTTTTCTATACAATGTTGCAGTGAATTTGGACAATATTGTTGTCCACTGCCAGTTGCATAGCCATCATATGCTTCATACTTCTTCTATGCTTGGAATGAAATTTAGTCATCGTTGAAGATACATACATTGTTTACTGGTTCAATGGGTGCTTCTTGTTCACTGGTTCATCGGTTGTTGTTTGTTATTGCTTGGTTCAACTTTGCAAGGTTGAGGACCTGCACCTGCGGTTGGACCTATTGGTTCTCATTTATTGTTTTGTTTACTTCAACTTTGCAGGGTTGGGGTTCTGCATCCGTAGATGGAGTTGTTTTTTTTACTTTGAGGGGTCCAAGTCCTACACCCACAATTCGACCTGCGCTTCTGTCGTTCATCGTTGCGGAGTAAGTTTCGATGCCATAATTTCATTTGTATTAGTTCTTTGTTGTTTACTATTTGCAGTTTGCAAGTAAGAATGTTTAATTATTTCTACTCGCATGGTCGTCATATGTTTCAAGTTTCTTCTGTGCTTGGGATGCAATTTGGTAATAATTGAAGATACATATGTTGTTTACTGGTTCAGTGGTTGTTGCTTGTTCATTGCTTCGTTGGTTTGTCGGTTGCTGCTTATTGTTGTTTGGTTCAAGTTTGAGAGTTTGAGGTCCTGCGGATGCAGTTGGGCCTGTTCGTGCTTCCTCGATGGTTTGTTGCTTGTTGTCTTCTTTTGTTTGCTTCAGCTTTGTAGGGTTGGGGTCCTACGCCGACAGTTGGAGCTATTTTTTTTCACTTTGCGGTGTTCAGGTCCTGCACCCGCAAGTGGTTGTGCAGTTCTTTCGTTTGTCGTGTGTGGCAAAGTCGAGATCTAATGCCTATCCCGTGCCTGCCTATCCTTCTCTTAAACTTTTCTCCAATTTTTTCTCCTAACTTTGAACCATACCTACATGCCTTTGCAAAATGTTCTTGTAGAAGAAAAAGATACTGATATGGTGCTAGAAAGAGTGGTGTTCCATGGATTGCAAATTGCAATATTCAGTTTCTATGTTGCTTTGCGTGCAACATTGCTAACATAATGAATGTGTTATGAAATGCATCACACCATTTACATTTGGACGAAACCATTCTCATTCTAGGATACTTCAGTGTTGACATGCTACAAAATAGTGGCATAACAAATATTTGGACAACTACATGTGAAATTACAATGTCTTCTTTCTTTTTGTTAAGATAAAACATGTGCAAAACACACTTATTAACCATATATGGTGAAATGTGCCCATATCACAATACAACCTCTTTATCCAGTACACAGACTGGTCTGACCATGATACAATTTGTCTTGTACTTGAAATATGAGATATACATCAAAGATATTGCAGAATTATATTTCCATGTCTCAAAGCATATCTGGATACTTTGTTGCACAAAACCAAAATCATTCAACTATGGCCATGTAATTTCTTACTATTTTCTGGGTTGTAATATATTTTGGACAGGAAAAATTCTATATAATTACAACCATGGATCAAGAAAAGCAAAGCTTCATGTTTCTAACTATATTTTATTCTATTCCTTTGATTCTCATTTAATGTATGTACATATTACTTGTTCTCCCCTGCATACCAACTTCCATTCATGTTCATTGTATTTTGTGCATTCCCACATTGAAACAAACAAAATAACTAGAGAAGACGAAGGAGTCTTTACTGCAAATGTAGAAGAGGAGATACAAAGGTGCATGCTTGTACTCCTATTTCATATTCCATTGTTTTGTATTTCATTTATTGTTTGTATATGTGTTCTACTGCTTTGCACCTAATTTATTGTATGTAGATATTGCGTATCTTCCTACATAATAACTTATCTTCATGTCCTTTGTATTCTCTGTGCCGCTACATTGAAATAATTTGAACTTTGTTTATTTTTTTACATGTCTTCCTGCATACCAACTTACCTTCATGTCCATTGTATTTTTCTGCATTGCTACATTTAAACAAACAAAATAACTAGAGAAGACGATGGACTCTTTGTCGCAAATGTAGAAGAGGAGATACAAAGGTGCATGCTTCTACTCTTATTTCATATTCCATTGTCTAGTATTTCATTTATTGTCTGTATATTTTCTCTACTTGTTCTACTGCTTTGCACCTAATTTACTGTATGTAGATACCATGTATCTTTCTACATAGTAACTTATCCTCATGTGAATTGTATTCTCTTTGTTGCTACATTGAAATAAATAGAACTGTATTTCTTTTTTTTACATGTCTTTCTACATACTAACTTACCTTCATGTCCACTGTATTTTCGACGTTGCTAGATTGAAAGAAACAGATTAGTTGGACAAGAAGATGAATTCTTATATGACACAGCAGAGGGGGCTGAAGTACAATCTTCAAAAAGGTGTACCAACTGTGATAGTAAATCAAACGCACGAAATGGGTGGGTGCATATAATATTCGACTAGAAAACGATGATTTGGAAACAATGGGCCTTTGTTGAGACTTCCCTCTTCCAAACATTTCCCTCCCCATTTCTATTTTCCCACTTTCTATTATCCCCTTTTTTCCCTCTTCTATAATTAACCGAATTCCCCTTTGTTTTTCTCCTCTACTTTCGCTTTTTGGTTGCTTTACTTAGTCATCTTTCCGAAAATGTCTATGTGCATGGGTTGGTGGACTCACGGGTTCACATTTATACTCATGCTTCTATATCATGACTCCGGTCAATGGTTTCCTCATTCCATATTTAGCCACTTTTTCGATCACGGGTTCCCGGGTTGGCGGGTTCGAGATTGCGCCTATAGGTTCAGAGGTTCCACGATATACATATTGGCCTCCGTACCCCCCCATCATTCCCTATTCCCTGTTACACATTTTTGCAGTCAAAAAATCCGAGGCATACAATTTGACCGTCGGGTCCTCATGTTTCATGAGTATCCCTTGACACTCTATTTCATATTTCATCTCCTTTGACCCCGTATGTGACATTCAAAACAATTATGGACAATATATAATGCATATGCTTATTTATTCCTTATGATGTTCATCTACACATGCTTGCATCAAAAAAAGTTTGGCTAGTGACATGGCCATGAGCAGTCAATGATCGCAAACATCAATAGACCGACAAGGCCAAAGGTAAATATTCATACATTGTGTTCCTCATATGTTTACAAAACAAATATCCTGAGCTATTTATTCATCTATGCCATGATGAATATGTTGATGTCATATGCAACACATACTTTGCAGTTCATTAGAAGTATCAATGAGCACAAGTGAGACATTGAACATAGCACAAGTTCCGCAGACTAAGAGGTCTAGTTGCAAAACTTTATCCTCCATACTTCATCCAAGTTGTGCGTCTACTTGTACATTTATGCCAGGAAAAAAGAAAACAAAAAAACAATGCAGACTACCATTCACATTACGTTTCCTATTCAAAAAATGTCACTGGGTCTAAACTTATAACACCCAAATTACTATCAATAGAGGGCTTGAATAGCCATCGAATTGGACAAGTGTTCGTCGGGGACATAATGGTCATCTATAACACCTACTTGGACAAGGAAAACAAAACTAGATCCATTATGCGTGCTGAAATGACAAACAACGAAGCCCTGATGACAGTCACACTGACTATTCCTACACAAATTGTCCAGAAACATGTAGAAAATATATTGCCAGGTAATGGGATATTCATTACAAATTTCAATATATTGCCCGAAACAGTATATGACTGTGGTGATTGTGATCGGATTATATCACTCAATGAAACAAGTATTGTGGAAAAAATTCTCGTGATTTGTTTAGAATATCGTTCCATACTGGACACAACAATCAACCAACTTGGACAAAGCAATGACACTTACCCAATCAAAACCATTGGTACAGTTGTCACACTCGCGAGAAAACTTGGCTCACAACACATTCTCCATATAAAAGATGGAGAATCAGACAACGACAAGGCAATGGTACCATTCTCCATATCCAGTTTTGTCCTTTACTTTCACATGTCCATGTATCTCGGTTATGTTACACAACTATTGCATTTTTCCATGTTGCAGCTGCAATTGTTCGACACCTATTTAAATTTGTTTTCCTTAATGGAACAACAATTGCATAAAGGGCAATTTCCACTTATGCTCTTAAAAAATATAACAAATAAAAGAGATGTCAAAGAAATGATCTTTTGCACAACCCAAGCAACATTTGTGACAGAATTGCGAACATACATAGTATAGGATCTCAAGAAATTAACTATCTCGACAACTGTTGTGCGTATACATCTACAATTTCATCCTCACTTTGCTCATACAAATTGCCTTCACCAATTTTCTGCGCTCTTTTTTTTGTTGTGTAGTTGTATATTATATTGTTCAATATATTAACTTCTATGCTCACATGCCCAGGTTGAGGGTATTTTGGTTGCAGCGAATGCATACTCGACCCCCTTCGAGCCTATATGTGCTAAATGCAACTCTCCTACTTCTGCCTCTGCTTTCATAAATGATGGTACAATTGATTGTCTACGATGCAGTAAAAAATGCCCATACATATTTAGACATTGCCTCAAAGCTGTCATCCGAATCCCAATGAGGATATGAATAGAATTTTGCAGTAACATGGAAAATTGAACAGGAAGTGCATAAGATCGTTCAGTCCAGAAATGGGAAGCATGAGGACAAACCCCATACAAAGTATCCAACTGTGAATAAATCAGGCCCATCCTTTGAACCGTCAAAATGACTTGCTCCTCTAAATGGAACCATCGGGCATTTACAATTATATTGGAAATTTGCAATTGTTAAAATTGGTAGTGATAGAACATGGCACTATCAGAAGCAAATTTCCATACTAATCTTTCTTTATGGTAAAATAGTAATCATAAAGTTTCTTGTTCCCCATTTAGGGGTTTGGTTATAGCTGGGATACAATGATGAATCTCTGTTGGTTTTGTGTTGTCTTGTGTTTGGCATACTTTTGTTCATATCTCATGGGCCTGATTATTTTCTCATGGGAACATATACCACATGTAAGAGAAAACCAATGCCACGTGTGTTATTTTTTTATATCAAATTGTTTGATGCATAGGTCGACGCATACTGCTCTATGGACCCTTGTGGAATCTCACTTGGTGCCTTCTGTGTTCATGTGTTGCCTTATGCCTCAACTTTCAATACATTTTGTGTTTACTTGGCTCTTGGTTGTATGGTTCATTTTGGAAAATTAATGATACATTCAGGATCTTGGCAGTTTTTCTATGATCTTGAAGAATATACAGGACCTGCTTTGCCTTTTCATATAAGCTCTCTGACGCAAATGTAGTATGTGGCTCATTTTAGCACTTTTACTTTATCGATGAACTTACCAAAATTCTTTTTCAGGAATATTTTGAAATAAAAGGATATATATTATGTGAATTCCAATGGAACTATCATATCAACCACAAAAAATTAAAATTAAAATTCGTCGTTATTATAATTACGGTGAAGTTGATAGTACAATAATTTTACCTAAACATCCCAAAATTGATTTTCTTGTGGCTTTTAGATGTTTCTCTTATGCAAACACATCCTGGAAACTATAATCATGGCTCACTTTATCTATTCCTTGATTGAAGAGCCCGTTCACCTGTTTAATGCACTTCATAGTTACTGTTAAGACTATCAATGGGGATTTCTTACACCAATTCTCGCTTCTGAAAAATTGTCATCCCCTTTCTTTTTGCCCTCTGCTTTGAAAATGTCTAGGTGCACGAGTTGGCGGATTCACATGTTCATATTTCCACTGATACTTTTATATCACGAGTCCGACCAACCGCTTCCTCGTTCCATATTCAACAAAATTTTTGGATCGCGGGTTCCCGGGTATGCGAGCTCAACATTGCATTTCCTGATCCAGATTTATGCAGGAACATAATGAAATACAAAAATACACATGGACACAGAGATGCAACAGAAATAAAACTTCATTTCATTAACAACAAGTGACTGAAATATGCTTACAGACAGAATGAAAATAAAATAGCTAGGGTGCTGGTAGCTTATCTCCGAGAAGAGATGTGGCAGCTACTAGCCTTTGAACTCTATGTTACAATGAGGCTTGAAGACCTATATATTATTGAGAAACAATGGAAAACCCTAAACATCCAAAAACCTAACCCTAGGAGATGAAACGCTAGAATATGGGCCCCGTCGGGGTAAATTGGTACATCAATTTCCTGGGGTCGTAACTTTGGCATACTATCTCCATTTGATGCACATGATACATCATTAGAAATATCTATCCGAGGAATACACTGTTGAAAACAAATATCAAGTCCGAGATAGATTCATCTTCTCTGCAACATTTGATGCCAAAAACATCGTTTAGGGCCTCAAAACAAATCTGGAAGTTCAAGACCTGAAAAAACTGCTAAAAATAGTAAATTGTGCTACAATTAAGGAAACTAAAAAACTAAAAGAAACAATGGTGTGGGTCCAAGTGGAATAGGAGGGTGGCCACCAATATCCACCTGGATCATTCCTCCCCCCTTAGGAAGCAATGGTCCCCATTGCATTGAGTTCCTCCATGAGATGAGGAAACTTCTGCTGAACTTGGTCCCTGGTGAGCCACTTGCCCTGGTGAAGGAGTTGGCCTGCTTTGAGAACTCGATATAGCTGGATCCTCTGCTGGTGGGTGTTCTTGATCTGTGTGTCCATAATTCGATCAGTTGTGGCTGGTTCCATGCAATCTGGGTTTAACTCTGTTGGTGTGAGTTGTTCTGCCATGTCAGATGTGTCTAATAGAGGTGGAAAGTAGGGTCGAAGGCAATCCACATTGAACATTGGGTGCAGACCAAGGAGTGGTGGAATACTGAGCTCAAAGGCATTTTCCCCTACAACCTTGGTTATGGTGTATGGCCCATATCAGAGCAGGTGAATCTTGCGGTAGGGTCCAGCGAGGCACTCCTTTTGCAAATGTAGCCACACTTTCTCGCACACCTGGAAGTTGTGTGGCACCCGATGTTGATCATGTCGTTGCTTGTACTTAGCATTGGCTCTGTCCAAGATGTCATGAACCTGTTGGAAAATGTGATGAATGTGCTCAATGAAGTTGTTTTCCTTGTCAGCCTCAGACTGGACATGGGATGAATCTGCCTCAGTAGCCGCAAATGGCATGGCTACGTCAATGGGACATAGTGGCTGGAATCCCAAGCCCCCCTGAAATGGGATGTGGCTGGTTGAGCTATGGAGAGCCCAGTTGTAGTTGTGTTGTAAATAGGGGAGGCTTTCATCCCATGTGCGTGGATGATTTGAGTTGTACATGCACAGAATGTGTACGATCATCCGGTTGACGACCTTTGTCTAGTCATCGATTTGTGGATGGAAATTTGTGGACTTAGTGAGCTTGGTGTCCAACATTGACCAGAGGCTGGACCAAAATGTACTGAGGAAAATGCTGTCCCGATCTGAGATGATATACTGTGGGATCCCAAAGTGTACCCACACTCGTTCAAAGAAGAGTTTAACAGTGGCTTCTGCTGTGATATTCTTCTTGCAGGCCATCATAATGGACATTTTCGAGAATCTGTCGACAACCACAAAAACACAGGCATTGCCATGCTTAGTAGAAGGAAGGACCGACATGTAATCCATGGAGATGGATTCCCAAGGTTGGCTAGGGGTAGGCAACATAGTATAGAGGCCTTGCTTCTTGATGGTTGGTTTGACAATGGTGCAAGAAGTGCAGGACTTGATGTACTTCCCAACATCATGTCGAAGGTTCGACCAATAGAAATACTTTTGCAGTATTGCCACGATTTTATCGACCTCGAAATGCCTAGCAACATGACTGTAGTGCGCCTCCCAAATCATCTTGGCACACTTGCTTGAAGGAACACAGAGGTGTCCCAGGTGACATAGCAAGGCATCCTGGAGGTGAAAATTAGGAACTTTCTTACCCTCCAAGAGCGTATTGTATGTGTGGTTGAATTCTAGATCACTTTTATAGAGAAACATCCAATTGGAAGTCTCGTGCCCACAAGAGTTGAGCACTGTGGTTAGCGCCATGATAGGTGGTTGGATGAGATAGTCTGCAACATTATTGGTGCCTCGTTTCTTGTACTTAATGTTCAAATAAAATTGTTTCAGGTATGTGGACCACCTCTGATGGAGATTGTTCTGCAACTTCCCTTGTGTCTGTAAGAACTGCAAGGGTCGATGGTCTATGTGGATGATCGTTTCCTTTCCCAAAATATAATGCTTCCATTGTCAGCAAGCTTGCACAATGGAATACATCTCTTTTTCATAAGTGGGATACTTCTGGACTGTGTCAGAAAGTGTATCACCGTGATATGCCACTGGATGCCCCTATTGAGTAAGGACTTCCCCAATAGCATAGTCGGAGGCATCTGTCTCGATCTCAAATGGTTGTTGCAAGTCTGGTAATGTGAGCACTGGTGTAGAGCAGAGGCGATGCTTCAACTATTCGAACGCCTTCTGTTGAGATTCACACCAAAATAATTTTGTTTTCTCTCCTCCCTTGGTAACTTGACTCAAGGGCCAAGTGATATGAGAGAATCCCAACACGAACCTGCAGTAGAAATTGGCAAGACCCAAAAAGTTGCAGAGCTCTGTTAGGGTGGTTGGGAATGGCCAATCTTGAATGACTTGGATCTTGGATGGATCCACATGAACGCCCCACTCATCAATAATGTATCCTAGATACTGAACCTAGGTCATGCCAAAAGTGCACTTCTCCAAATTGGCACACAACTTGTGTTGCCGCAGTGTTTGGAGGACCTGTCGGATGTGGTGGAGGTGCTCTTCTCAAGTTTGGCTGAAGATTGGAATGTCATCCAAGTACACCACTTCAAATGAGTTGGTGAATGATCACAATATGTCGTCCATTAGCCTAATGAAGGTTGCAAGGGCAGTCATCAACCCGAAAGGCATGACTAGCCATTCGAAAAGGCCCTCCATGGATTTGAAGGCAGTCTTCCACACATCAGAGGGTTCGATTGGTACCTGGTGATAACCAGACTTCAAGTTGATCTTGCTGAAATATTTCTCCCCCTTGAGTTGGTCTAGAAGCTCATCAATCCATGGGATTAGGTACCTATTCTGGACAATGATCTTGTTCAGTGCCCGATAGTCAATGCAGAGTCTCCAAGTCCCATCCTTCTTCTGCACTAGCACGATCGAGCTCCCACAGGGCGATGAACTTGGTTGGATGTGACCTTTCTGCAATAGCTCCTGAATCTGCCTCTTGATTTCGTCATTCTCTAGAACAGAGCGCCAATAGATTGGTCCATTGGGAAATGGCACACCTGGGGTTAGATCGATGGGGTTCTTGACCTAGCAGTATAGAGGCACCCCTGTGGGGGAGGTGAAGATGTCCCCATACTCCTCCACAACCTTATCCATCTATTGTTGTCGTGTAGAGAGGCCCTGTCTGGAGGTCATGGCCATGGTCTTCCTCTTTCCCTGAGGGTAGATCATCAAGAAAACAAATTTCTTGGTTTTGGCAATGAGCTTACTACAATGATTTGCAGTAACCAAAGAGATGGATGTAGGCGGTGTTATTTCTGGTATCCTGTACAACTTATTTCCCAAAGTAATAATAATAGCACGAGGCCTAGACTCATACACAACATGTTGCTTCCACAAGTATGGTTGGCCTAATAATACATTGGAAACATCAAGAGGAGCAATGTCACATAATACCTCATTCGTGAAGGGCTTGATGCTGTAGGGAAGGAGACATTGTTGGATGACATGGAGGTCTCGTCCTTCGTGCAACCACCCGATGGTGTATGGTTGTGGGTGTGTTGTGGTCGACAAGCCCAACCATTTCATGGCCTCTACCAAGATGAGGTTCTTCTGGCTCCCGCTATCGACAATGAACTGCAACGGGGAACCCTTTACCCACATTTGGGAATGGAAGAGGTGCTCCACCTCCTCTGGATCTTCTGGTTCCTTCTTATGGATCTTTGTGGTGGCAACAATGGCGTTGGGCTCCACATCGATAATATACTTCCCCCTGTCATTCCCCTTGTCAAGTTTTGATTCAGAGTCGGAGCCTGCATCCAATTCAGAAGCCTTAAACTCGGCTACCAGTGACTGCTTGGACCGACACTCACTTGTGTTGTGAGTGGAGCTCTTATGGAACTCACACCACTTCCTTGCGTCCTTTTTTGGCTTAAATGTGTTGTTCTTTGCTTGCAGCGTTGGCGGGTTTTCCTGGGTCACCCCACCTTGGCTTGGTCCTTTATTCGGTGGCTTGGGGGTACCTTTCCCTTGCTTCTGATTCACAGACCCAAAGTCTCGCTTCTTTTGTTTGAACTTCTGTTCAATCTTGGCAACATACCGGTATGCCGCACCAAGCAAGGAGATGTCGAGGAACTCCATTTCCTCCTGAATGTATCTATGAAGACAAATGTTTCTCCAAATATTTGATACCCAACTTTGTGTGTAGGGCATGAAACATATTTGTCAGCTCATGCACATCTTGGTCCCTTTGCTTCCGCAACGTAATCCATTGTATGTATTTGTCCTCATAGCTACCCACGGGATAATATTGTTCCTTGATGGAGTCTCGAAAATAATTTCAAGTGGGTGTGACCGAGAACAAAGAGGGTTCCCCCTCACTCTGTTTCTCCTAGTAGGTTTCCCACCAGTCCTTGACATGGGGGGCAGCTTTAAGGAGTGCAAAAATAATCCTTTCTCGGTCGAAAAAGTCATGAACCGAGAAATATCCTTCTAAAATATTCAACTATATAACTACGACATCTGCATCTATTTGTCTCTCAAATATGGGATTTTCAAAGTTTACTTGTACCTTAAAAGGAGTGGCGCCTCTAGAGTGGCTGCTGGATGTAGATGTACTGCCAGTGGGCAATTGTTGAAGGATCTGGGTAAAGTTGTCCATCATCGGGTTCCTTTGTTTCTCGAGGGCCTCCTCGAGCAATAATTTGATAGGATCTCCTACTCCCTCATCTTTCTTTTCTCCCCCCATGGGTGACTTTTGGGGTTTACGAGGCTGATATTGCAATGGTTCAACCAGATCGAGCCCTAACTCCTTATACCTCGACCTTGTTGGGGACATGCAAAGAAGGATTGAGAAAGAGAAGACTGATCTGATGCCACTGATCCAGATTTATGTAGGAACATAATGAAATACATAAATACACATAGACGCAGAAATGAAATAGAAATAAAACTTCATTTCATTAACAACAAGTGACTGAAATATGCTTACAGATAGAATGGAAATAAAATAGCTAGGGCAATGATAGCTTATCTCTGAGAAGAGATGTGGCGTCTACTGGCCTCTGAACTTTGTGTTACAATGAGGCTCGAAGGCCTATATATTATTGAGAAACAATGGAAAACCCTAAACATCCAAAAACATAACCCTAGGAGATGAAACACCAGAATATGGGCCCCATCAGGGTAAATTGGTACATCAATTTCTCGGGGTCGTAACTTTGGCATACTATCTCTGTTTGACGCACATGATACATCGTTAGAAATATCTATCCGAGGAATACACTGCGGACAACAAATATCGAGTCCAAAACAAACTCATATTCACCATAGCATTTGATGCCAAAAAGCGTCATTTAGGGCCTCAAAACGGCTTCGGAAGTTGAGGACTCGAAAAAACTACTAAAAATAGTAAATTGTGCTACAATTAAGGAAATTGAAAAAATGAAAGAAACAATGGTGTGGGTCCAAGTGGAATAGGCGGGTGGCCAACAATATCCACCTAGATCATTTATATTATTCCGCCGCCTGCAAACAACACCCATACTTCCCCAATCTACAAATTGACAACCAAATTCCCCTTTCTTTTTCTCCTTTACTTTCTCTTTCTAGTTACTTAGTCATTTTTCTGAATGTCTCATGCTTTTATATACAACACCCGAAGTTCCGCAATATACAAATTGACCGTCAAAGTTCGTCATTGTCCCCTATTTTGTGTTACACATTTTGCAATCAAAAGTTGGGATACATACAATTCGACCATCGGACCCTCACGTCTCTTGAGTAGAACTTGAGGCCCTGTTTTCAAGCCGATCAATATGCCCTGTTCTGAGTATGTCTCATGCTTTTATATCACGAGTCCGACCAACCGCTTCCCCATTGCATACTTGGCCATTATTTCCATCGTCAGTTCCTGTCCAGGCTTGCTCAACATTGCGCTTCCATTGTTCCACGACCTACAAACAACACTCGAAATTCCGTGATATACAAATTGATCGTCAAAATCCTTCATTGTGCCCTGTTCCGTGTTACACATTTTGCAGTGAAAATTTCAGGGACATACAATTTGACCATCGACCCCTCACGTATCATGAGTATAACTTGTGACCCTATTTTGAAGCCCGATCTACCACTTTCCATAGTTGGCCATTTCTTGGAATCTCTTTCATGGTTTGGTGGGTCGATGAAATGATGAATCCTAATTTGGATTTGAAACATCGATGAAGAAATGACACCAACTGTGGATTATTCGAACAACACATGCAGAATGTGCAATGCTTAATTGCTCTTCGCCATCCCCTCCACCTTCACACTTCTTTCTAGATATGCAATTATTAATCTTTAATGCTAATAGCTCATTATGCAGGAACCATTAAGATTGTCATTAATGTCTGAAAGGCTAGAGCATATTTGTCATTAATACAAATTAAACCAAGATTTGTGGAGGGTTGTGTTATCCTTTCCAAGTGTTAATTTCAAGCATCATGCAATATCTTTCGCGAGTCGTCCTGTTGGCGGCTTCACAAAATATCTAATCCTTAATTACTCTTCATCGTCACCGCCACCTTCACACTTTTTTCTAAATATGCAATTAGTAAGATTTAATGGTAACAACTCATTACACATGAACCATAGAGATTTTCATTGATCAATGAATGGCTCAAGGAGATATCCCATTGATACGCATTAAACCAAGATTTGCGGAGGGTTATATTATCCCTTTTGAATGTTCATTTCTAACATCATCTGGAGAAAACATAGATTCTCATTAACTTATGGTAGCAGTTCGACAATAGTTATGTCCAGATACAGTAAACACCTTAGGGCACGATGACCAGAAGTTCCAGTGCTCCAGGGCATATTCTTACTACTCATATCCCTCCGCCCATAAGAAAAAAAGGAGATGGTCCCTTGGTGCACCGAGAGATATATTTCAAGCAAAATAATTCCAAGGCAATCCCGCCTGCTCAGACAACTCACCCACCTACATTGATGGCTGACGTAGAGGTTGATGCGGTCGATTTCGAGCCGAAAGAAGATGATACGATGGACGATGATACGACGATGGATGATGGCAATGCAGAAGTTGTGCCCAAATTGAAATCAACCATAACAGGGGGCACTTCCCAGCTCAGAGATGGCGAACCCGACAATACCAAAGGAATGGGTTTTAGAAAATAAACCTACGTTGAACGCAATAAACGCTTTGCAACTCAAGAGTAGGAATTCCAGAGGCCTAAATTAGTCCGTTATGGGCATAAGTCTTTCACTGTAAGGAAATGGTCTCTTGATTCTCCCAGAGATATATTCAAGAAAAATAATTATTCAATTGTAGGACCACTCTCCTGTTCTTTGGATATACAATTAACATCTTAGGGAACAAGGACCAGAAATCCCACTGGTGCAAGGCATATTCCTACTACTCATCTCTTTTATCCCAGAACAAACAAATTTGGGCCTCTGGAATTGCTCGTGCAACCTGTGTCCCTGAAGTATTTTCCTATAAGGAGTGGGTCTCTTGGTCCCCTCCCGCCCAGAACGAATTAATTTGACCTCTTGAATTGCTCATGTAGGTTGTGTCCCTGAAGTCTTCGACTGTGAGGAGGTGGTCTCTTGGTGTGTCCTCACTTTCGGTTTCAGGCTCTTCCGCTTTCCGTACAACATTTTTTCATCTTCTTCCTCATGGGAAGCTTGTGAGAACTATCAATTTTATCGTAAGGATGGGTTCTTATGTCCTCCTGCATTTGAAAAATTCTGGGTTGATTTCTTACCGGGGTGGGCCATTGGAGCGATGTTGCGGGATGTCGTGCTCTTAGAAGTGGTGGTCGTGGATTGGAACATCTTCTCACCGAGGCCTTTTCCCTGTTATTTGTATAATTTAGTGGTGCCTTGCAATGTCTCTAGGTTTCCAGCGTCAGGAGCAAGAGTGTTTTTCACCTGCTTTAAGCCAAATAATTATTCACCTGCGGAACCACTCTCTTGTTTCTTTGTCGCCTCAGGTCTTCTGCAAGATATTGAGATTGCGACAATGAACATTGACCTTCCGAGGAGAAGACTACAAGTACTTCCTAAAAATCACGGTAATGAGTTTTGTATGCATGTTGAAGAGCATCTCGATGGCTCCTACATATTGTCCCACTAGAGGAACAACACAAAATTGTATGCATGTTTTTTTTTTTGTTTGTAGATCCTGTACCTGTATTTATGACAAATATATTCAATGCTTCAGTGCAAAGAACTCAGTCCAATGTCTATGCATAGATATACACTGCCCAATATTTTTTTTTATGGATTTACTATTAAAAATTTTGCCTTGGAATCTTGGTTTCTGCTTCTTTGATAGATTTAACACCTCTTCTTGTTAGCATGGTTCGATAGTCTCGTAGTTCTTGGATATTGTATTGGCTCAAATAATTTAATCTAATATGGAGCATTAAGAAATTATATGAGAATGCATATTGTTGATTCCATCATGCTTCTATGGAAACATAAATGAATTTCAGACAGTTTCAAACCAACATTCAATTATATTCGTAATGTATATAGAACATAGCAACACTAATTCACGATGCGATAGTTTGGGCCCCACCCTAGAAATTTCGTTTTCATCTCAACCTTGTTGAGTAAACGATTTATTATTTCCCTTTCGCTTCCTTGATTCCTTTACTCCAAAAGGAAAAAAAAAATTAGTTGTCCATCCCCTGGCCTCTATTTGAACACTTTTTACTTTATTAATGAAATTAACAAATTTCTTCTTCGCGTAAAAGAAAAAAAAACTGATCTATGGTGGCTGAAGTCAAATGGGACTATGAAATCAATCACAATATTAAAATTCAAGATCGTCATTGTTGTTTCTAGATATGCAATTATTAAGCTTTAATGCTAACAACCCATCATGCAAGAAGTTTAATACTTAAGATAACATGTCAAAGTCATTGAAGAATGTATCAAGAACACAATTACTCCCACAAGTCGCAATAACAACAAATCTTCAACAAAGCATTTGCTCACACCCTTTTTAATGGTACAAGCACAATAGAAAACGAGTAAGTGGATCAAATATTGGACTAGAAAATGATGGTTTTGCAACAATGGGGCTTGTTTGAGATCAATTCCCTCTTATGAAAATTACCCTCCGCTTTTTTATTTTCCCACTCTTTTATCTGCTTCTTTTCCATCTTCTATACTTAACCAAATTCCCCTTTCTTTTTCCCCTATACTTTCTCTTTCTGGTTACTTAGTCATTTTTCCGAAAATGTCTTGCTGCGCGGGTTGGCAGATTCACGGGTTCACATTTTTATTCATGCTTTTATATCACGATTCCGATCGAGTGCTTCCCCTTTCCATACCTAGCCACTTTTTCGATCGTGGGTTCCCGCGCAGGCAATCTCTAAATTGCACTTCCATTGTTCTGTGACTTGCAAACAACACTCCGGCTTCTGCGTATACAAATTCACTTCTAGACTCCCACATCATCCCCTCTTCCATGTTACACATTTTGCACTCAAAAGTTCCGATACATACAATTTGACCGTTGGGGCCTCACATCTCCTCGGGAACACTTGTCACCCTATTTTAAAGCTTGTCCGACCACTTTCCATACTTGGCCATTCTTGGAATCTCTTTCGCGGATCGTCGGGTTGGCGGGTTCATGAAATTTCCAATTCCTAGTCGTTGTTTCCCATGCCCGCCACCTTCGTACTTCTTTCGAAGTATATGCAATAAGTATACAACTTCTCCAGAAATATGCATAAAAGATCTTGCGAGGAAATGGGATATCTATTACAGATTTGAATATATTAGCCCTTCTTTTCCGTCTTCTATACGTAACCAAATTCATGTTTCTTTTTCCCCTCTACTTTATCTTTCTAGTTACTTAGTTGTTTTTTCGAAAATTTCTAACTGCGTGGGTTGGTAGACTCACGGGTTCACATTTTCACTCATGCTTTTATATCGCGACTCTGATTGACCGCTTCCCCATTCCATATCTAGCCACTTTTTCGATCGCAGATTCCCAGGCATACGAGCTTTAGATTGCACTTCCATTGTTCTGTGACCTACAAACAACACCCAGACTTCCACAATATACAAATTAATGCCAGACTCCTACATCATACCCTCTTCCATGTTACACAGTTTGCACTCAAAAGTTCCGAGACCTGCAATTTTACCTTCGGGTAGACGGGCTTTAGATTGCACTTCCATTGTTACGTGACCTGCAAACAACACCAAGACTTCCACGATATACAAATTTAATGCCAGACTCCCACATCATACCCTCTTCTGTGTTACACAGTTTGCACTCAAAAGTTCTGAGACCTGCAATTTTATCTTCGGGTCCTCACATCTCCTGGGGAACTATTGTCACCCCATTTTGAAGCCTGTGCGTCTGCTTTCCATACTTGGCCATTTCTTGGAATCTCTTTCATAGATCATCGGGTTGGCGGGTTCACGAAATATCCAATTCCTAATTGTTGTTTCCTATGCCCGCCACCTTCACACTTCTTTCCAAATATGCAATAACTTAGGTTTAATGCTACAACTCACCATGCCTTGAGGAGACAATCATACTAATTTTCCCTACACAACTTGTCCAGAAACATGCAGAAAATATCCTGCCAAGTAATAGGATATCTATTACAAATATCAATATATTAGCGAAAACGAGTCCCACCGACCGTTTCCCTATTCCATACTTGCCAATTTTTTCGCTTGTGGGTTCCCGGACAAGCGGGCTGCACTTCCATTGTTTCTTGACTTGCAAAGAGCACCCCGGCTTCAACGATACACAAATTGACTTCCGGACTCCCACATCATCCCCTCTTCCGTGTTACACATTTTTCACTCAAAAGTTCCGATACATACAATTTGACTGTCGGGGCCTCACATCTCCTTGGGAACCCTTATCACCCTATTTTGAAGCTCGTCCGACTGCTTTCCACACTTGTCCATTTCTTGGAATCTCTTTCACGGATCATCGGGTTGGCGGGTTCAAGAAATTTCCAATTCCTAGTTGTTGTTTCATGTGCCCACCACCTTCACACTTCTTTCCAAGTATATGCAATAAGTATACAACTTCTCCAGAAACATGTAGAAATGATCTTTTCAGGAAATGGGATATCTATTACAGATTTGAATATATTAGCCCTTCTTTCCCCTCTTCTATACTTAACCAAATTCCCGTTTCTTTTTCCCCTCTACTTTTTCTTTCTGGTTACTTAGTCGTTTTTCCGAAAATGTCTAACTGCTCAGGTTGGTGGACTCACAGGTTCACATTTTCACTCGTGCTTTTATATCGTGACTCTGACCGACTGCTTCCCCATTCCATACTCAGCCACTTTTCCGATCACAGATTCCCAGGCAAGCGGACTCTAGATTGCACTTCCATTGTTCCGTGACCTGCAAACATCACCTAGACTTTTGTGATATACAAATTTACTACCGAACTCCCACATCATATCCTCTTCCGTGTTACACAGTTTGCACTCAAAATTTTCGAGACCTACAATTTGACCGTCGGGTCCTCACGTCTCCTGGGGAACTATTGTCACCCCATTTTGAAGCCCATCCCTCCACTTTCCATTCTTGGCCATTTATTCAAATCTCTTTCTCGGATCGTCGGGTTGGCGGGTTCGTGAAATATCCAATTCCTAATCATTGTTTCATGTGCCTGCCACCTTTGCACTTCTTTCTAAGTATTCAATAACCAAGGTTTAATGCTAACAACTCACCATGCCTCGAGGAGATTGTCATACTAACTGTCCCTACACGACTTGTCCATAAACATGCAGAAAATGTCCTGCCAAGTAATGGGATATCTATGACAAATATCAATATATTAGCGAAAATGAATCCCACCGACCGTTTCCCTATTCCATACTTACCGAATTTTTCGCTTGCGGGTTCCCGGACAGGCAGGCTCAAGGTTTCCCTTGAATTGTTCCGCGACCTGTAAACAACACCCATAATTCCGCGATATACATGTAGAAGAGATATCTATTACAAATTTCAATATATTAGAAAAAATGACTTTGACCGACCGTTTCCCTATTCCATACTTAGTCACTTTTTCGATTGTGGGTTCCTGGACATGTGGGATCAAAATTTCCCTTCCATTGTTTTGCGACCTGCAAACAACACTCATAATTCCACAAATATACAAATCGGTCATTGGGATGCCCCATCATGCCCTCTTCTGTTTTACGCGTTTTGCAGTCAAAATTTCCGAGACATATAATTTGATTGTCGGGCCCTCACCTCTCCTGAGAATCTATTGTAACCCTATTTTGAAACCCGTCCGATCACTTTTCATACTTGGCCATCCCTTACTTGCTCTTCCTCGTCCCTGTCACCTTCGCACTTGTTTATAATAAACCATTGTTTATATATATATATATATATATATAAACAATTTTTTATTATAAACAAGTGCGTCCCTGTCACCTTCGCACTTGTTTATAATAAAAAATTGTATATATATATACATACATACATACATACATACATACATACACACATACACACACACACACACACATATATATATATATATATATATATATATATATATA
>ML842094.1:24080-40019 GCA_009831015.1 Picea engelmannii
ATATATATATATATATATATATATATATATATATATATATATATAATGTTGGTGGGTTCGCGAAATATCCAATTCCTAATCATTGTTTCATGTGCCTGCCACCTTTGCACTTCTTTCTAAGTATTCAATAACTGAGGTTTAATGCTAACAACTCACCATGACTCGAGGAGATAGTCATACTAACTGTTCATACACAACTTGTCCATAAACATGCAGAAAATGTCCTGCCAAGTAATGGGATATCTATGACAAATATCAATATATTAGCGAAAACGAATCCCACCGACTGTTTCCCTATTCCATACTTACCGAATTTTTTGCTTGCGGGTTCCCAGATAGGTGGGCTCAAGGTTTCCCTTGCATTGTTTCGCGACCTGCAAACAACACCCATAATTCCGCTATATGCATGCATAAAAGATATTGTCAGGTAATGAGATATCTATTACAAATTTCAATATATTAGCAAAAACGAGTTCGACCGACCGTTTCCCTATTCCATACCTAGCCACTTTTTCGATTGTGGGTTCTCAGACATGTGGGCTCAAAATTTCCCTTCCATTGTTTTGTGACCTGCAAACAACACTCAGAATTCCACAAATATACAAATCGGTCGTTGGAATGCCCCATCATGCCCTCTTCTATTTTATGCATTTTGCAGTCAAAATTTTCGAGACATATAATTTGACTGTCGGGCCCTCACCTCTCCTGAGAATCCCCTGTAACCCTATTTTGAAACCTGTCCGATCGCTTTTCATACTTGGCCATTCCTTACTTGCTCTTCCCTGTCCCTGTCACCTTCACACTTGTTTATAAAAAAAAATTGTTTATATATATATATATATTATAAGGACATATAATTTGACCGTCGAATGCTCACCTCTCCACCTTATCTCTTGCAACCCTATTTTCAAGTCCGTACGACCGCTTTTCATACTTATATATATAAAATAGTCTTTTTAATAATAATAAAAATGCTTATAAAAACATTATATATATAAGGTCCTATTTTTAAATATGCAATTAGTAAGCTTTAATGCTAACAACTCATCATGCAGGAAATGTAAAAATTGTCATTGATGAGCAGAAGGCTTGAGGAGATCTCCCATTAATACACATTAAACCAAGATTTGCGGAGGGTTATATTATCCCTTCCGAGTGTTAATTTCAAAAATCATGGAATCTCGTTTGCGCATCATCGGGTTGGCACGTTCACGAAACCTCCAATCCTTAATTTCTCTTCGTCGTACCCGCCACCTTCGCACTTCTAAGTATGTAATAACTAAGCTTTACTACTAACAACTCATCATGCAACACCCATAGAGATTGTCATTAATGAGCGAAAGGCTCGAGGAGATTTCCCATTCACACACATTGAACCAAAATTTGCGGAGGGTTATATTATCCCCTCCAACTGTTCATTTCAAGCATCGTCTGGAGAAAACATACATTCTCATAAACTTATGGCACCAACTCCACAACAGTTCTGTGGAGATACAATGAACATATTCTAGCACGAGGACCAAAACTTCCAATGGTCCAGGGCATATTCTTACTACTCATCCCCTTCCGCCCAGAACGAAATAATCTGGACCTATGGAATTGCTCGTGCAAGATGTGTCCCTAAAGTTTTTGACTGTAAGGAGTTGGTCTCTTGGTTCGCCGATAAATATATTTTAGGCCAAATAATTATTCCACTGCGGGACCACTCTCATGTTTCTTTGTCGCCTCAGGTCTTCCGCCAGATGTTAAGATTTTTGGAGCCAACATTGACGTTCAGAGGAGAAGACTCCAAGCAATTCCTAAGAAAGCATAATAATGGGTTGGACCTCTTGCCCGAGTTCCCGGAAGACCCGACGACAATTCCTGAAGATATCACAAGCTTGCAGGTTAGTTCATCTAGAAATCCATTCTAGGAAATTGCCTGGCTATTTACAAGAATAACGAGACAAGAATCCACGACAACTATTTCCCGCATGGTTCTTTATATTTTGTATTTCACAGTCAAGGAACACGCCATTTTTTATTGGGGGAAGCTAATTTCCCTTGAAATCTGTTCCCAATTGTCAAGCTTCAAAAAGGAGAAGAAATTTTATATGTCATCCTACTTGGTTTTCACGATAGCCCATTGCTATCCGTTTCCAAAACTGTCTCTGTCCAAGAAGGTAAACTGGGAATTCGACCCAGTAACCTTCTGGTACCATCCTTGTGGAGGCACAAGGCCTCCCACTATTTTTATAAGGTTTTTAATGACTTTGTCTCTGTTTTTAAAGTTTTATTATTAGGAAAGGATGCTCCTTGCATGTCTGACCAGACAACCAAGTTTTTGGACATGAAGGAGGCACTTGAACAAATGGACAATTGTAGTGTGATAAGGATTTTTGGCTCCAAGGAAAATCCTGCTCTCCTTCCATGTCACATTACAGACATAATGTTTTTTACAGAAATATCAAGGCAATACAACTACTGGTTGCATCTATTCCATGAGAAGAGAAAAAAAATAGTTCATTCCTTTGCCTTGGAAAGTCGGGGACTTCATGTTGAGGAACGTCAACAAAATTGACGAATTCGCAGCCCATTTCAACAACTTGAACCTAAGATATGCTGAAAGGCTAAGAGGGTTCGACCCTAATGGAATTTTTTTAGAACATTTACTTACAGTTGGCTTCAACAATTCTTTTTTCCAGAGACACCTGAGCCAAAACAGAGACACTGACGACAACACTCCCGCTTCTAATGCCGACGACCTAGACACATTGCAAAGCACCACTGAATTGTACAAGCAACATGGAAAAATCCCCAGTGAGAAGAGTGTTCAATCCTCGGATACCACTCCCAAGAGTACGACATCTCAGAGCATTTCTCCAACGGCCCACCCCAGTAAGAAAGCAACCCAGAATTATTCAAACGAAGGAAGATATAACAACCGTCCTAGCGCTAAAATTGATAGTTCTCACAAGTTTCCCATGAAGAAGAAGAGAAAAAAAATTGTAGGGTAGGTGGAAGAGCCCGAAATTGAGAGTGAGAACATGGAACTTGAGACTAATCTGGATAGCGTATTCCACAACCTTGATCAGCCTGAAGACACAATCTAGCATAATCGCCCAATGGAAATAACTGAGACCAATTTTTTTGACGAAGATGAATCCTTCATATTCCAGAGTGGTGTTTTTGACAACGAGTCTAAAAATTTAATTATTGAAAAGAGAGATGGAAAAAATAAGAAAGGGAAATCTCGTTCAGAGATTAACCTTGGGAACATGCAGCCATCCGAAATCTCCCGATTTCACCAAGCAACCAGAGATGCTCTTGATGATTCCATTGGAGGCATTGAGGCTGAGAATGCCAGACTAAAGGATTGAGTCAAGGAATTGGAGGAAGCTTTGATTCCTATGTCATTGCTTGTCAGTCCTTTAGCAATAGCCATGGCTGCCACCCCTGAAGCCAAGTTAAAAGGATCCTCCATCCTCCTCACATCGTGTAGAGGCTATGTGGAGAAGAATATCAAGAAAAGAATGGAACTAGTTACTGAGGCTTGGGAAACATCACAAAGTATGGCTTCCCTTGGAATGAGGGCACATGCTTTGCACTGACATTTGCAGGTGGATTTTAAAAATGAAGAACGTTTCTATTTAGACACGATCATCCCTTTTGGCACCCATGTCAACAACATGACAGATACAAGAAGAAGACAAGAAGATATCCCCTCCTAAAACCAGATCACTCAATTAAATGCATGCTGGAAAGAGAAAGTGAAGAACCTGCATCTCATTGTCCAATCACGTGAACAAGCCATATCAAAGAAATAAAAATTATTCAGAAAGCTGACCAAAATAGACTTAGCTGAAAGGACCAATGAGGTCCAAGACCCCAACTTAATCTTCAACTCCTTGCCCTTAACTAAGCAAGCCTTCGATAAACAAGTTGATATGTTTAAGGGGTTGTCTTTAGAAAAGTTTTACAACATCCTTGAATATGGTGAAGATGACATGGACAACTGGCTAGTCGACTATTCTGTACAAAATGAAGAAATTGATCAGGCTCTGCGTAATCTTTATATCGATCTAAGGGAATTGGAAAAGGAATTTTTCAACATAAAAATACGAGATGAGATCAACGTGGCCCCCTTGAGAGGCTACATTGAAGAATGGGTCCATAGGGCAATGGAGCAGGTCTTCGACGAAAGGCAACAAGTAGTTGGCATGATTCCAGTAGCCGTCGACGACATCAATAAAAAGGCATCAACAAGCAAATATCAAACGGGGTGATATGTACCATCACTGTAAGTCTATAGTGATCACATCCTGCTTTGTTTATCAATTCAGTTATTCCACCTTTTTAAATAGAAATGTCTAGCCAAAGACTGATACCTTCCAATTTCTTATTTTCAGGTATTGATCTCTACCGTCGCCCACTTCTTCTTTCCACAGTCCTATTTCTTATACATTTTCTCTTATGGTACACGGGAGCCCCAATCCCAGTATATATGACAAACACATTTAAATTTCTAGGAATATGTAACAAACAATATTATTTTTTGATATATTTCAAATAACACTATTTTTATCTCCTTTTATATTTATGTGCTCATAAATTTTTATCTTCAACTATGATGAATGTCAAGAAATTGTGTTTATTTAATTTGAATGTAACTTTATATGTGTCTTCTGTGTTTTATCTTTTTCTCCTTCTATGCATATAACTTTATTTGTCCTGGCACATATAGAGACACACAAGCCAAATGATCTATGAAAATTGTACTTAACTCTAACCAGTTGGAAGTATATAGAAATCATTATGAATGAATTTCATAAATACATTGAAGAGAGAAAACATGCAAGTCACACTACTGGTAGGAACGAAAATTTCGAACATAGCAAGTCACACTACTGGTAATAACATAAATTTCGAACATAGCAAGATGGATTGTATACTTTCAAAAACTAAATGGGGCTCTAAAGGCCACGTGCCATTTCCTTCATGGATACCACCTGTGCTTCATGCTGCTTGCCACGTCTCCGTTGCAGTTTCCATCTGCCTCCGCTACTTTTTCCCCATCCCTGTGCATTTATTCCCAATTCAATCCAATAGGGACTACGCTGCCATGCAACACTTGTTAGTTATTAGTGGTTGTGGTTTAAGTTCATGGTATATAAATCAATTTAACTTGTTTTCAATTCATTTTATATGAAGTAAATGTTTTTACTTTATTTGTTATTCATATAATTTTTATAAAATTATTATATGGGTTTAGTTTGAGTGGTTGGGTAGTATAATTATTATCTTTTTCATTCCAACAAAGTGATATGTAAGACTGTTATAACAAGGTTAAAAGAATAGATGTTTATCACTCTAATAAATTACCAATTTCTTATAGTTAAAAAAATAAAATTAATATTTTCATAACACCATAAATTAACCTTTAAAATGTGAGAGAACAAAAATAAAATTTGTTTTAAATAGGTTAAACTTAGTAGAATAGATTGAATTTGGTAATGAATTTTGCATAATCAAAGTTTTAAATAACTTTGTTCATAAAGTTTTACTCCATTTTAAATTGATTCAAGTATTTAAAATAATTATAAAAATTCTAAAATGGATAAAAAAATAAATTATTAAATTATTGAATTAAAAAAAATGCTACATAAATAAACCACTTCTTTTATAAATATAATAATTTGAATGTTTATCAAAAATATTTTTTTATAAATATAATAATTTGAATATTTATAAATAAAAACTATTTTGAATATTTATCAAAATTCTAAATTAATAAAAAAATTAAGTGATTAAATCACGAATTCAAAAAAAAATAAATAAATAAAAAATACTACATAAATAAACTACCCCCTTAATGGATATAGTGAGTCACATGACGAAAATGATAAAATAATGAGTCACATCACACAAAATATATGCATTTCTAAAGAAGGTCTAATTGAAAAACCTAAGACTAACAAACAAAATAAATTTAAAGGGCCAATGTTGGAGGAAGCTTATGAGATTAAATTATTTGAATTTTGGATTATTTGCGTGACTAACGAATATTCTTGTAACTTTGTGTACAATTTAATAATTTGAATGTCAACAAAAAGTATATTCATAATAAAAATATTTTAATATTTTGTTTTAATGACAAAAAACATTGAGATTTTATTTTATTTTATTTTACTATTATTTTTTATTTTTTATGAGTTAATAAGTGATAAAGGTTTTGTTTGTTTGTTTAGTGAGTTAACAAGTTATAAAGTTCAATAAGTATAGCCAAATCATAATAAGGGTGGGAAAATTTCAAGTAGTACTTCCCTTAGGGTGGTATTTAGGGTGAACCCTAAAAAAAGCCATTACAACAATATACTTGCTATGAGTTAAACATATCACTTGTAGGAATTGAACTTGAGTGGGGAGGATAACAATCATTCCTCCCAACCACCTAAGCTAAACTCAATTCACAATGTCATAGAAATTGCATATTCTTTATTCTCACAATGTTTTAACTCTTGTCTAACACATAGTTTCACTAAGAAGCTCGTGAGAGTTCATTCTTATTTTAATGATGTTGATTATCTTCCTTAAGTTAGTTAAAATAAAAAGATACTTTTGATTTTCTAACTTTTTTTCCAACTGAAAATTTCTCATTATATTATGTATATAACTGTGTACATGTGCTAGATCTTGTCAAAAAGTTCAAAAATTATTGTTCTAACCGTCCCTCAAACTCAGATGAGAATGCACACAAACTAATATCTCAAGTTATTACAAAAAACTAAATTCCCCACGTCACTCCCCAGATCATAAAGGATTAAATACTTTTACCACAAAAAGCTATTGGACCTATCTCAAAACAGTACTACTCCTTCGAAAATATTCTAAAATATATTTAAAACCATGGTGGGTCCTTCATTTCCTTCTTCCCACCGGGTATAGTGGATTTTTCCTACTTGTTCCATGAGTGCTTTCTTTGATAGCCTATCTGCCTCCTTGTTGTATTCTTGCAAGGTATGGGTGAAGTTGATAGATCTAAAATGAGTGCTTAGCTATCTGATTTTATACTTCCAACAGTCTAATGAAATAACCTGTAATCTCCCTTTGCCATTGCACCAGTCTATAATAATTTTAGAATCTTTGATTACCTGCAAATCAGAAATATGCAGTCTAGTAGCTAGCATTAGAGTTGCTTAGACTCCAAGTAACTCAACCCTTGTGTTGGTACCAGGGCCACTGTTGAATGTCCATTTGTAAATTGTATTATCATTATTCTTTATCATCCCCCCTACTCCACTTTGGAGTCCATTTGATAAAGCAAATCCATCAAACCAACCCATTGTTGACCCCACCTGGATAGGAGTCTGATTGGTGTGTTTAGTAGGCATAGTCTGGGAGACTGAAAATCTATTATAAATCCCAAGTGTCTTATAAACCACTGAAATGATGGAAGGGCTCCCATTTTCAAAAATATCCTTGTTGCATTCCTTCCAAATTTTCCAACTAACTAGAGCTGGCAGGGCAGCAAACTCTCGAGCCTAGGATATCCATTTATCAAAACATGCCTTTACAGAAATTCCATCCCAATCAAATCTTAGATTTAAATATCCTAATATCAAGAGCCGAACTTGCTTTGTAAAATAACAATTAATCAATAAATGGCTAAGAGTCTCAGGACCCTTGGTACATAAGATACAAAAACTAGGCCCTTCCCAACCCTTGGCCAATAAATTATTCCATGTAAGTATCTTATTTTCCAACGATATCCATATAAAGAGTTTGATTTTTAGATCTATATTCCAGTTCCATAAAGTCTTCCTCCATCCACCTATGGACTGTTGCCAAATGGTCAAAGCTAAGGCTCTATAGACATTTTTTACAGTAAGTACTCCAGACTTATCTCCTCGAATCCATTTAAATTCGTCCTCCCTGTCCTGAAGCTGGATACCAGATCCTGATAAAGAACTTCTATAACGGTCCCATTCTGATGCTAAATCACTTGTGAGTGCTAGCTCTCCACTGTATTTCCAATAAGAGCCAAATGAACCTGTATGAGATCCACCTCTGGACTGATAGAGAAAGGAAAGATTTCTCTGTTTTAAGGAAATTAAGAGCTCGAACGAAAGGAGAGAAGAATTTTCCAAACCGAGGATCAAGTCTTTGCCTAATAAAACCGATTGACTAGAGCTCGTGCTCCAACTTAACCAATGGGTAATGAGCGGTAATGCTTTTAGAAGGTTTTTCCAGGTCTGTGAAGCAGGCGAAACTTTGGTAGAGGCCATTCTAAACCAGGTGGCAACTGAACAATATGGTAGATATTTATGATTTATGATGGTGTGCCAGATTCCTGCATTCATCAATATTCTCCATAGAGTGTTCTCCGCCAATGCTCTATTAAAAAAGAGTAAATTCCTCGGGCCCCAACCACCATACTTATTTGGTTTTGCAATAACCTCCCACCTACAGAGATTAAATCGATTGTTATCGCTGCACCTAGACCACAAAAAAGAAAAGATTATCTGACATATCTTATTTAGAACTGAAGCCAGAATCGCTGCCAGAGTCATCCAATAGACCGATTGACTTTCTAGAACCGCTTTTATTAGGACGAATCGCCCCCCAAGTGCAATCCACTTGTTGCACCAATGATCAATCCTCCTCTCAAACTTAGTAATCAATCACCTCTAGTCCTTAGATTTATAGCTCGTTGATTTCAGATAGTAGCCCAAATATCAAAATCCTGAATTGAGATCCAAACAATTGTAAGGGAATATCTCCTTGAATTTCTCTAATAGGTCCCCTTGAAAAATAGAGTAATGAAAGGTAGATTTAGATTAATTAATCTCCATGCTCGAAGTTCAAATTTAGGGTTAATAAACTCTTCATAGTACATTACCTTTCTCATATTCTCTATTTCTTTGTTGCACCACATTTTCTCATTAAATTTAGTTGTGATAGTGTTTTAAATGGTATCTATATTTTGTAGAGTGACCTCCCTCTTTATCCTCCAATGGTTTAGCCAATAATCAACATCCTTATGCCACCATCTCTTAATCTTTAAATTACTTTTACTAGAAGTTGAAGCATTGCTAGGAAGTATCTTATCCTTCATGATAATTATCTCATGCATGTGCATTATGTACATAATCATAGCCTTGCTCTCAATGGGTGGAAGCCCAACCTCTAAGAGGAGGATTAGATAGGGTGTATTGCCTTTAATTATGAGATTATAAACTATAAAATGCTTTTGGATTTGCTCAGTTTTCCTCTAGGTTTCTCTACAAATGTTGCAACCCTAAACTTCACAATCATATAAGATACTTGAAATCACAAGTGTGTCAAATATGACTTTCAATGAAGTGACAAAAGAGAATGATTTTACTATTTCAACATTCCTCTACAATAATTGCACAAAGAGGCACTTTTTACAACCTAGTATGAGGGAGAAGTGTAATTCATTCCTTATTCAATATGGAGTTGACACGTTGAATTTAAAAAAAAAATAATAACAAAAAAATATTTTGCTGTCGATCATAAATAAATATTTCAATGTCCAACTTAAGTAAAACATTTCAATATCAAATTTATATATAATGATATTGAAATATTTTACTTAAGTTGGTTTAGAACATGTGTTTCATCTTAGGAAGTCACATGTTCAAATCCAAAAGGGTGTAGGGTATGTATTCCTCCGTAGACTTTAGTAGTCAAATCAATGTGCAGAGGGGTTTCATACCCCAATTTGTTGTCTGGCTTGTCTGTGACCTTAAAAGTGTATACACACACATATGTATGATGATGATGATGGTTAACATCCATTGAGATCAAAATTGGTCTATCGGACCTTAAGAAAGGTAAGAGATTACTTAGATTTCTTTATAATGTTATTTTGATGCTCAAAATCATTAGGAGAAGCGTTCCAAGATCACTATAGTTTTGATGAATTGGAAGGTTAGGAAGGTTGGTATTACAACACATATTTTGAATTTGAGATCTAATTTGGGTATACACAGGGCACTCCGAGAGAAAGTGTTTTTCATATTCAACCTTCTTGGTGTCAAAAAGATGGCATATTCTTTCATGTCATGGTGTTTTGGGGATTGTGCAACGCCCAGTCTCACTATGTAGCTTATGATAATTTGTTCTAATTTTAGCAATATTATTCTTTTTTTAATGCTAGTCAAAACATAGAGATACTTTTGATCTTCAAGATTAGGGTTAACCACCTCCTTATAATGTCTTAATTTTCTTTTATACTCTAATTCGTTATCACACGATAAATTCTCCTTAAATTTAGCTTGTTAATATCATCGACATTCTGTAGAATAACTTCTTCTTTTATTCCCCAATTATTTAGCCAAGACTTGGCATCATTATTCCATCCCCGCTTGAGCCATTGGTGATTTTGGCTAGAGTTTGAAGCAATTTTGGGGAGCCTCTTTTTTTCCATGTTGTTTATCTTGTTCCTGTACATTAAGTACCTAATCATAGCTGTGCTCTCAATGGGGGAAATTATTGCTTCTATTAGGAGGAAATGATAGGGTGTATTTCTTTTAATTTTGAGATTATAAGTTATAAAATTCTTTTGGATCTATTCTATCTTTCTCTAGCATTCTCGAGAGATATTGCATCTCCAAACTTCACATCCATACAAGATAATAGGAGTGACAAGAGTCTCAAAGAGGATTCTTTTCTTATCCCATAGCCAAAAGTCTACTAATTTACAATTATTTTCAAGCCCATAATAAGCTCTCCACCCTCCATTTATCCTTTTCTCAATGCTATAGTTTCAATTAAGCTTGTGATGATTATCAATTCCAAGATACTTGTATATATGAAGGCACTTCCTTCAAGGTATTGCTGTCATATATGAAAGTATCGTAGATGATCTTGTTGGATTTAATTACCATAACCTTCATTTTGTCAGTGTTCACATTCATTCCTATACTAGAGCATAATTCCTTGAGGATGTTAAGTTTCTTATTGAGGTTATAAGGATTCCTTGCCATAAGAACAATATCTTTGGCATAGAGAAGAAGGATGATGACTATACTAGCAATAGTTTGTCCAACACAACCTGTAGCTTCTAGACAAGCTTCCAACTTGTCAATGTAAATGCCAAAAAGGGTAGGGGATAGGGGGAACCTTGCTTGACTCCTATATCATAGTTAATTTATTCTAACCAACCCCCAGTTCTCCTAAACTTGGCAATAATGTTCTCATACAACCTTACCACAACAACTCTTATCTCGAAGGGAACTTTTAGCTCTTCTAACCTATTCAAAAGGTTGGTCTTAGGAACAATGTCAAAAGATTTCCTAAATTCAATGAAATAACAAAGAAGATTGGTTTTATTGTTGTGACTTTCCTCTGAAATGATCCTAAGTGTGACAAGGTGGTCCACGGTTGAATGATAACCTCTAAAACCGGTTTGTCCTTTAGCTCTTTTTCCTTGGATTTCTATCATTATGCTCATCTTCTTTTCCAAAATACTTCCATATAGCTTGGCTAAACTGAGGCTAATCATAATGGTCCTATAATTAGAGGGATTTATTTTATCCCCACTTTTAAAAATAGGTACAATGAGGCTTTGAGTTCAGGGTTTAGGTAAGCACTGCTTGACTACTAAATTGAAGAGCTTGTGTATGCGAGGGATCAAAATAGGCCCTCCAATTTGTAATATTCATCTTGGTAGTATTCGATGTCCTTAGCTTTCCCATTTGAAATTTGTTTAACCCTAAAATTTATGTCATGAATAGAAAAAACTTCATCTTCTGTAGAAACTCTTGGAATGTTGTCCAGGACATTACGGGATTTGTAAAATTTTTAAAGGTAGGAATTCCAGTTTGTCAGGGGAATCATATCATTTTCTTTAGTTTTACGAGTTAAAATTTGTCTCCAAAATTTCTTTGGATCTAGCTTAGCTAAGTGCAAAAAACTCTATTTATCTTTATTTATGTAGTGAATTTTTTTCCTTTTAATTAGGGCTTTGTATTTATCAATCTTATTAGATTTCAAGGACTCATTAGAGGCACCCCTAATGAATTTTCTAGTAATCTTACACTCATTATCATACCAAGGGTTGACAATTCTATTCTTCTTGTACACAACACTTTGATAGAGAATTTTTTTATGGAGCTAGAGAGGGTTGTTGTAAAATTATGACATCTGTCTTCAATATTCTTCTTATATGATAGAAGATTTAATTTAGTGTTTAAGTCTTTTAAGAAGAGATCAACTTTATTTTTATCAAAAAACATGTGTCTTTGGTTATCAGAGTTATCTTCAAGGGGGGTTTTGTGCAAGATAAAGTTTAGAGTTAGGGTTAAAGGTCTATGATCAGATTTAGACTCATGGTCATTTACAAGGTAAAAATTTACTATTTGGTTGTAAACAGGGATACCCGAAATCACATAATCCAAAACACTACTACCCAACCCATGGGTACAAGTCATTTGGCTATATTTTGGCCACTTCAATAGACCATTGCAAATGATTAGACCTTGAGAACTACAAAACTTGATTAGCTCTCTACCATACAAATTCTTAGTCAAGTCTTCCGAATTTCTCTTGTATCTATTAGCTTCATCTAGCCATAGAGGATTAGGGTTGGAATCGTTGTTTAACATAATATATTGATTAGTTGCAGTTTTAGCATTAAAGTCTCGTAGCAGGAGGATACTACCTACATTTGTCATAGTCTAAATATCTTGTTCTAAGCTTTTATAGGGACAATTTTTATCTAGATTGTTTTTTGTATAAAAGGTAGAATTAATAGGTGCGAAATAACAAATTGCTATATACAACTTCTCAACATTGATATATGAAATCTCCACCCAAATGAGCTGATTGAGAGGGTCTTTTTTTATGAAGATGAATGTGAGGGGAGATGTTTTTTCTTATGTAACAAGCTATGCCTCCAACCCCTCTACGAGAGGATTTCTTGTTCCATGTCGACCACAATAGAAATCCTTCTATGTTAGTGACCTTAGATTCCTCATTCTCCCAAGTTTCAACTAGAAATATAATATCAATTTCACTTGGGATCCAACTTAATATTGACCCTTTGTTTCAGGGAAAGCCCTGATAGTTCTAAGAGAGGATTCAAAGTGTCTTAAATTTCTATTGATTGTTATCCTTTTGGTCTCTAACCCTAATAATAACTTTTCGGTTCCTAATTATTGCCCATTTTCCTATTTTTATGGCTTCCTTTACCTTTTGAACTTCCTTCCTTAATTTAACTTGATCTTTTGGAATGAGGTCTTCATTTATAAATATTCTAGACCCTTTTAAGCTCAGAGTTTGACTAAGTATGTCATATTTATGGGCATTAGAGCTTACCATGACCCGAATCAACCTATCTTTATGTTCAATTATTTTTCCCAAACTTTTTGCTTCTATAAGGTCAATTGTTTCAATTTGTGATTTATTTATTAGTTCCTCCTTGACTATTGCTAATGTGTCCTCATCTTCTGTTCTTTTATACCAAAAATTATGAGGTTCAAGGTTCTTTTGTTATGCTCATGGTCTAACTCTATGAGCTTATTCATTTCCTCTTTGATAGGTTTGATATATAATTTGAGTTCCACACTATTTAGGGCCAAATTGTTAATTAAGTTTTCTTCTAGCTCTTTAAGCCCTTCCCTAAGATTACGATTTTCTTCGACCTCTTCTTCCTGCCTTGATTGTTTCTGCTCTTGGTCTTGTTTTTCTATTTCTTGTAATCTATTCTCCATTTTCTATAGATGAGTCTCAAACCCTAATAGTTTATTGTATATCTGTCTATGCATATCATCTTTTAAGGATCTAAATTTATTATCAAGCATTACTTCTAACTCACTTTGAAATTTGGCTTCTCTCTCTTCTCTACGTTTTCTAATGATTCTATGTATTCATGCAGATTATCTAGGGTTACTTTTCTAGGCCTCCCTTTGCTAGATTTACGTATTAGCAGTGAATTACTCATATTGAAAAGAAAAATAAATAAATAAGAAACTTGTGCACCTGATTCACGGTAGGATTTCAATAGTCATGAACATGATTTAGTTACCGTAGATCAGATTTACCACAAACACACATAATGTATTCACCGCAACATATGTTCACCACAAAGATATATTATTGTTTTATTTTTGTGAATATGTATTCATCGTAGTATGTATGCACCGTAGAGATAAATATTCATGTGGTATCTATTCACCATAGAGGTAATATTCACGACCACATAGGATAATATTCACCACTGCAGAGATAATATTCACCACCACATAGGATAATATTCACCATCGCAGAGATAATATTCACCAAGGATGATTTTAAGGATGGAAATTTATTTTAAAATGTAGAAACCTTGACGAATCTTACTAATCCTTCATATGCCAACTATAAATGATTGGCGACATTTTTATAAAAATATTCAAATTTCTAAGGATTTTATATAGTTTTTATAAAATTTTGGCGATTTTTAAGGTAAAATAATTTTATCCTATAGAATTTGGGTGAATCATTTTTAAAATAGCGAATATCGTTTTTGGAAAAACCATGGAAAATTAGCCCATGAGCGAAATTTAGCCCCTAAAATCATCCCTGAATTATTATTATTCACCACCCAAGATTCAATATTCACTACTGCAAAGATAAATGTTCATGTGGTATGTATTCACTGCATAGATAGTATTCACCACCACAGAGGATAACACACACACACACACACAGACACACATATAAACAACCAAAGTAAATCCACCTTAAATCCGGATTTGTCGTGCGTAGAGAGGGATAAAATCCTTCAAGGTGAAAATAGTTTTTAAATTGAAAAATCTTGAGGAGTTGTTTGTATGTTGAGGGATTTGATTCCTCTCGACACATGATAGATCTCGAGCTAAGATGGATCTACACTGGGTCTAAGAGCAATTAAGTGGTTTGCAAGTGAATGGTGACTTCTAAAACCATCTTGGACTTGTTATTTTATTTTTTCTCTTATTTTCTAACCATAAATGAATTTTATTTTCCAAAATAATCCTGAGAACTTGTCTAAAAGAAGGCTAATAAAAATGGTCCTGTAATTTGAGGGCTTATTTTTGTCAACACTTTAAATAATAAGAATGATGACGCTTTTAGTCCAAGGTTTAGGGAAACCATGTTTGATTACTATATTGAAATGCCTGTAAATGTGAGGGATAAGAAGAGAGTCTTCAATTTTAGACTTTTTGCACGTTTACCTTTGGTGTCTTTAGCTTTACCTTTTTCTAGACACTTAAACCCAAACTCAATGTCTTCCAAAGTAGAAATCTTACTTGATTTGTAACACGGGTTTAAATGTTGTCTGAAACATTAGGAGATCCGTAGATCTTTTTAAGGTACAAATTCAAATCACTCAAAACAATCGTATTATTTTCTTTAACTTTTAGAGTTAGAATATGTATTTGGAAATAATCCTTTTTAGGACTTCTTAACTTACATAACCATAATAACCCTTGATATTTTAATTTTTACAATGTTCAGTTATAAAAAAAATATTTTGAAATATTTTAGTGTGACTCCTTTAGAGTTTATAAGTTCATCATCATTATTTTTTTCTCAAGAAATAAGTCGTAATTTCTTTATTTCAAGAAGAAATGGTGACATTACATTTAGCATGTGTTCTTGGGCACTAAAACTAAAAAAGGGAGCTATTGACAACTTAATGAAGACAATAAAAACACTGAAGTGAAAACAATGATGATAGAACTCGAAGACATGAAATCAACCAAAGAGAGCCTAAAAGTGTCACCAACCATCCTTCAACCTCAAGCTCCACCAAGAAACTTTTAAAGGGTTAATCATATATTTTTTGCCTTCACTTATACCAAACAAAACACTCAAACAACAAACCTAGTCACTTGAGCACTGCTATCCATGAAGGGGGGAGTTACTCGAGACATAGAGTAGCTAAGATAATATATTTGAATGCCACCA
>ML842096.1:9616-21233 GCA_009831015.1 Picea engelmannii
AAAAGATACACACTAGCCAGAATCATGCAGACATGTTAACTAAGGGAGTAACCAGGGATAAATTGAGTTCCTGCTCAGTTTTAGTTGGTCTTCAAGCATGAAGTTGAAGATGAGAAATTTTCCAAGTCCAAGAAGGATCATAGTCCAAAATATACAACAGCGGTGGAGTTGTCGAGATCAGTCTCCAAGTGGGAGATTATTGGTTGTGAAGCCTGATTATCTTCCTAATTCAAAGGTCTTTGTTTACATCCATGTTTATACCCCATGAAGACTTTACACCCCAAAAGAATGTACACTCCTCCACGTGGGGGAGTGCAAAAGGGGGTTACTCCCTCTGCGAGGTCTGGGGGAAAGCGGGCCCTTGGCGGGGGTTCGGGGGCTTCGCCCCCAAAGGAAAAATTGCCTTGTAAATGTATATTGTAATTTCATTATAAATCTAGACCATTCATTATAAGGTCTCAGATCTGACGGTAGAAGTTATGTTAGGGTTTTTTTTCCCGAGAAGGAAACCCTCTTTTATGAGGGAAATGTATTGTGGCTATGTATCATTGTGAATATTGTATTCTAAGAGAGGAGATTGTGAGAGAAAGAAGAGGAAGTTACATCGGGTGTGTTGTAAGTTGTATCCCTTCATTTGTTGGATAATAATAAAGGAAGGACCTGGCAATTTCTCTGGTGCACATAGCCCACAGTAGGTGAACCATGTATATCTATGTATTTATTGTATTGTGTATCTTTTGTGTTTTATTTCCGCATTTGTTTTATTTTATTGCTATGAGATCCTATTTTTCTAACACATAGGAGTGTCATCTGAAGCACCATCTCAATCTGACTCAACTAAGTCCATAGGAGTACAAGGCAAGAGACCATCTCAAGCTGACTCAACTTAGTCCAAAGGAGTACAAGGCAAGAGACCATCTCAAGTCATCTCAACTCAGTCCATAGGAGTAGACAAGAGACCACACGGCATCACAACTCAGTCCAGAGTCTGATGCACACCCAACACTTGGGCTCTCTCTCTCAGATGTCTCAACTCAGTCCAGAGGAGAACGATCTGGAGGATGTCTCATGAAGCTGCAATCAACAACAATTACCTCATAGAGCAAGACTTAGAAAAGTGGGTGTGCTCATTTAAACATAGACAATATCGCAATATTGTCACCCAACCATAGGCACGAATGCCACCCCTGAACACCTTGACCTTGACAGAGAGAAGAATTCCGGTATCAAATCAATAGCCAACCAAGGCTAATGCACCAAGAAAAGATAACCAAGACTGATCATAAAGTCCAACCTAGAAAGACCGAAATTGCAGGTTGCAGTAACTGCAGTTGCAGCTACTCCCCAGACTTGCGCACTACTAGATTTCTGCAGTTTCGAATTGTGTGTGTCAAATGAATTATGGTGCCTTATATTTATATTGTTCTTTCCAGGTTGTCTGGGCCGAATTCTCTTTATGGGTGCTAAAAACTTAATATAAAGTATTCTCTTTAGCTGACTTTACTTCTAGGGTTATGTCCAAGTTTTTTAGGGTTCTTCTTGCTTCCGGAATATTCTAATCTCATCAAAGGTCACAAATGGAGGTTAATACCACCCGCAACTACCATAATATCAACACACTCAACACTTGGGCTCTCTCTCACAGATGTCTCAACTCAGTCCAGAGGAGAAAGATCTAGAGGATGTCTCATGAAGTTGCAATCAACAACAATTACCTCATGGAGCAAGACTTACTGCTACTTCAAGACCAGCTTGGTGGGATGGATACTGTTGCCGCTGATAAATGGGTTGAACTAAAGAAAAGAGGGATCCTCTGGGGCCATGCTCAAGTCATTCGGCTCTCGACACTCCATGTCTAGGACCTGTAGGCCTCGAGACATGATCTCCTTAGTTATCCCTAGGGTAGGGGATAATAGGCACAAAAGGGACGACTTTTACAAAGGCACAGTAGGGCCTAATTAATAAATATAATATAATAATATTATTCAACACTCCCTTTTAGGTAGAATATTCTTCAAAGTTACAATATTTCAACAATAAACTCCTCCTAGATCTATATGTCCTCTCCTTAAAACCCAAATACATATGTTGTCTTATAGGCTTGACCCAAAATAGTGGTTAAAACATGGTCAACTATTTTCCTTAAGTAAAAATAACCTCTCGTGACCCATGCACACATAAGTGGATCAAAGCCCATCCCCATGTCCTTCAAATTTTAAAATATTTTGTAATAGTTCACTTTGTTGAAAGTCACTTTAGTAAATTAAATGGGGTGGTAGGTGTGAGGGGGGACTATTATAAGCCTTGGAGGAACACCGATATTTACATATGCTTGGGGTCTTGGTATAGTATCAAACAATGTAGCGAAAGCTTACACATTAATGCAAGGGATAAATTTAGCAATTGAAGCTAACATTCAATCTTTGATTGTTGTGGGGGACGCAAGGCTCATCATTGACAAAATGGTCTCCAAAATTGGTGTTGTTAATCATACTCTCAATGTGATACTTTACCGGGCTAAAAAAAAGATCTTAAACTTCACTTGAAACAGCTTATTCCATGTCTTTCTAGAGAACAATGAAACTGTGAACTATTTTGCTAACAAAGCGACCCTCTTAAAAGAGGGGATCATTAGCATCAATGGAAATGAACTTAACTAACCCATTCTTTAGTATCAATGAAGCATAAGCCACGTATCAAATCATTAAGGTGTCACATGGTTGAGTGTGTGACGCTCAGATCGTATGGATGGAGTATTTATGCGATGAGACAAGGGGTTCATTCCCATGTATCTTTGGTCATGATTTTGCACATTTATGTGTTTAGGATTGGAGTAATTCTGAGTCATAGTGGGATTATTTGGATGGCTTTATTGAGGAAGCAATATTGGTTCACTAGAGGTCAGGTAGGCATGTTGGTGATTAGACTATGGCTATAAATTTTCAATGAGCCTCTTTCTTAGGATTTCAAGTCTGGTGATTTCTATGTTGATGATTTTGGTTTTTCTTTGGGAAAATTTGTGGGTCCATCCTCACTTAAATTCACAAGCATTCACGTTTTGGCCTTTTGTTCCAAGTTCTAGGACAACACGGACTTGTTCCTAGTGGTTTGGTTTTGGTTATTTGTTTTTCTCTATGTTTGTTAATAAGTTTTCTTATCAGTTCTCGGGATAGTAGTCTATTTTTAGGATCTTCAGTGAAGGCCTTTTGGCCCCTCTGTTGTGACTCTTCAGTAATTTTTCTCCTCCTTTTGGTATTTTTCTCTTTTTTGGGTTTAGGCATGGACTAATCTGTGGAGATTACAAAGGTCAATTGGCATTCCCTTTGTTACCACGTAGTGGATTACTGGGAGTTGAGGGAGATTTAGAGGACCTTGAGAAATCATGAAGAATTTATCCAAGCAAATAGGGCATTAATTTATGCAACCAATGCAAAGATTCATGTGAATGAACAAAATGTAGTGTCTCAAGTAGCAACCAATATGGGCACATTTGTGCAGTACAAGCATCAAATGGTCGTCCTAGAAGCAAAGTGTAATATTCTACAGACTTTGGTGATGATATGAGCAAGGGTGATCATTTAGAAGCTTCAAACTAGGTCCAATTAGTGAACTCCAATTGTGGCAAGTTGAATGAGGAAGCAATAATGCACTAGCATGAAGATGTAATGGAACTTGAGCAGTTGGCCCTAGAAACATGGAAGGCAACACTAGAAGAAGTGATAAGTAGGCATGACTTTTGTTAATTTTTATGTTATGTAAGGTTATTAAACTATCTGGTTTGTTTTATAGAATTTACACCTCTCATAAGTACTGGGTTATTTTTCCTATGGACATTATTAGACTTGGTTGTTGGTCCATAGATAGACTAGATATTTGTTATAGTTGGACATCTTTGAATCATTTTGTATGTAATCTCTTTGCAACTCGTTGTAGTCTTTTTACTTAATATAAATTTTCCAGTTACTATTAAAAAAAAGGTAGAAATAACTCTCTCTATAATGCCCCATATTTGATTCCTCGGATTAATAATGTATGTTTTTACATGATGAAAGGCTAGAGAGCCTAGCAATGTAATAGCATTGAATATTAATAATAAAAATACATCATTTGATGCATATGGATAAGGATAGAGTTATAGGGAGTTATGATTCCACAAGAGAGGGGGGCTAAAGGGGCTAAGCCAAATTATAATATTTTATTTAACTAACTTGGAATTAGTTGGGAGAGTAGTTACATGAGCTCCTTGGGGAAGCCACGTGGTGCATTATTGCATGCAAATATATAAACCATAATTTTGATTGTTGGGGGGTTCCTAAATCATTCTCATTCATTCTTGTTCTTGTTTTGGCATGGGAAAGAGAGGTTGGAGGTAGAGAGCCATTTCTAGTTTTATGTAGGTATCTATTGGTTATTCTAGCAAGAAAAATAATTCATGTGTGCATGAGTGATGCCAGTTGAGAGATAACTATCCACAACTAAGAGTCCCTAGAGCTTCCAGCATTGATATTTCCTAGCCAGTCTGTACTGGAACCCTAGAAATAAGTGGAATAGCCTAAGGGATTGCATTTCAAAGAAGAGTATTCCTTTCTTTGGGTTGTGCAGTCGAGGGGGGAAGAGAACTGGTAAGTTGGGATTTTTGTGTGATTGAACATACTATGAGATCTTGATAGTTGACTAGTGTGTGAGAGTTAGAGTCATCCTAGGCACCCATTCTTGTGGATTCATAGCCTCAACTCGGCGATGACCTATTGTTGAGAGAGATAGAGCAGCGAGGTCTATGGTTGGGTGGAACGTCTGACATCTACAACTAGTTGATGTTTTCATTTGATAAAGATAAGCGTTCTTTTTAAATTTCATTTTCGCTATGGTATTTATTTATCTAACATTGTATATTACATGATTCTATAATGGTTAATGTGCTTTCTTGATTGCGCATGTGCTTATGTCATGTATCTTGTTTTCTTTATTTACTTAAAATAGTATAAGAGAATTGAATTCATTCAAGAATTTGAATTCTTGAGGTACCGAACAGTGGGTATGATACAATTTGGTTTCAGAGCTCTAGTTGCAGTGTTTGGGTTGTATGGGTTGATAGAAAATATAAACAAATTAATGCTTAGTAGAGGTCGAGTCAAATGGTGCCTTGGTGGCAAAAGACATTTTCTTGAAAATATTCATTTTTGGAAAATTTGGGATTTTTTTGTACGGTGATGACGTGGAGGGTGATGGTTGTAGAAATTCCATACCCCAACATGGTTTCAAGTCTCACTGAGACACATAGTTTAATGCCCAACCCACATTGCAATTTAGGCTGCAAATTAGTAAACAAAAATTTAAATGCTCAAGAACAGAAACACATGAAGTCTACTACAACAATATAACTTAGAAATAAATGCACCCATAAATTAACACACAGAGATTTTGGTCAAACTTAGACCCTGGAAAAACCCACAAGGGGAAAACCAATGAGAGAGGGGCCTTTATTATTTTTAGAGCTATGAGAAAGAATTTCTTACAGCAGTCATCTTCAACAATTAATACACAAATTATCTCGATTTTGTGCCCAAACCCCAGCATAGAAAACAGTTCCACCAAATCCTCAATTTTTGTGCCCAAAAATTTGTACATTGTACCACTATTGTAGAAATAAATGTTGTACAGTTCACCTAGAAATTCGTGTCATCTTGTTGATAAAATTTAGCAGAAATTTGATGTTGCTTTCTCCCTCCATTTTTGTGCCAATCCCTCCTAGTATTTTTTGCATCCTTCAACCTCCATTTATGTGCCACTAATATATTGTACGACCTACTTAGAATCTGTATTGTACGGCCTTGTACTTACATGTTGTACCTCTTGCCTGGATTTGTGCATTATACTTTGCCTTGAAAATCGTACATCTTTCAAACAAGTTATCTCCTCTTCCTCAGCTCAAATCTCTCTTCTCTTGCACTCTCAAAACTCATGAAGAATGCCAAAGGAATGGGCACTTCTTTCCCTAATTCGATCTAATGAGGGAAGGTGAAGGGTCATCTAATATGACGGTGGAGGATAGACTAGATGGATGGATGAGACCAAATGTATTTTTAATTCACCCACTTCACCTAAGTTTCATAAAGTCACTTTTAATTTCACCTCACATGAAATTAATGCACTAGGGACCACATTGGACACTTTCTCACCCCTAGGCGCCTACTAGGTGATGAGAAACAATTGTCCTTGGTACTTTATTATTCAATTTAACACTCCCTCTTACCGAGCAAAGTGTTCCTCACCACCCCAAGCTTATCTCTGAAAGGCACAAACTTCCCTCTCCCCAAAGCTTTAGTGAGGATGACTGCCACTTGCTCATCTGTGGAAATATATTGTAGCTCAACTGCTCCTCTCTGAACATAATCTCGGATGAATTGATATTTAATCTCGATGTGCTTAGACCTATCATGAAAAACTGGATTCTTAGAGAGTTTGATGCAACTTTGATTGTCACAGTAGATCATCGTGGGTCTCATGTGTACACCAAATATCCCAACCAACAAATTGTGAAGCCAAATGGCCTCACAACTGACCTGACTGGTTGCCATATACTTAGCCTCTGTAGAACTCAAAGCCATTGAATTTTTCTTCTAACTGAACCAAGATACCACTATTGAGCCCAATCCAAAGCAACAACATGAGGTACTCTTCCTCTCACTGACACATCCTGGCCAATCTGAATCAATGTAGCCAATCAATCTAACTCCATCCCCTCTCTCATAGTTCAGGCCATAATCCATCGTACCCTAAAGGTACCTGAGCACATCTTTTTCTGCCACCCAGTGTACTCTCTGAGGCTCCACCATAAATTGACTAAGTGAGTTGACAACAAAACAAATATTTGGTCTGGTGTTGACCAGATACATCATCAAACCAATCAACTGACGATACAACGTGGGATCAACCAACTCTGACTCGGAAGAATGAAGTTTCTTCTAGTTGGTTATCATAGGAGTGGACATGGGCCTATAGTCCTCCATCCAGAATATCCTCAGAATATCAACATCATATCTTCCCTGTCCCAGAAAGATGTGTCCAGGATCCTTCCAAACCTCCAATCCCAAGAAGTAGTGCATCAGACCAATGTCTTTCATCTCAAACTTTGAATCAAGCCTCTCCTTAGAACCATCTATGAGTCTCTTAGCCCCTGTAATGAAGAGATCATCCACATATAGCACAAGAATGAGAGGATCCTCTCCAACCACAATGTAATGCAAGTTGGGGATCCGCCTCACTCTTCTCGAAACCCATCTCCTACAAGTATGTATATATCCTGGAATACTAAGCTCTAGGAGCTTGCTTCAGCCCATACAAATATTTCTTCATTCTGCACACATGAGAATCTCTTCCATGCACCTCAAAGCCCTGAGGATGCTCAATGTACACCTATTCCTCTATAAGACCATTCATAAATGTGGTCTTCACATCCATCTAATGGATCTTCCAACCTATATTTGTTGCAATGGATATCATTGCCCTGGTCAAGGTATATCTGGAAACTGAAGCAAAGGTCTCATCATAGTCAACTCCCTCTACCTGTGAGAACCCCCGACCCACAAACGGAGCTTTGAACTTCTCAATGTTTCCATGAACAACATACTTGATCTTGTAGAGACACCTAAAAGTCACCACTGACTTCACCTTAGGTCTCAAAACTACCTCCCAAACATCATTCTTCATGATGGAATTGTACTCTTCTACCATGGCGTCCTTCAGGACCCGGTGACTTGTTGCCTCCTCAAAAGTGGAAGGCTCGAACTATTTGATGCTTCTCACCATTGCATGATAGCTGCAAAACCTCTCAGGAGGTTTACTCTCCCTCACAACATGCTCGGGATTCCTCATTGAACCCTGTGCTTCCTTCAAATATACTTGAAGCCACTTGGGATTTCTCTTCTCTGAAGTAGCACCATGTGGAGGGGACTCCTCCTCCTCAATCCCACCACCTGAAGATTATGTACCTAAATATGATCTTGAGGTCGTCTATGAACCAATAGACTAAGAAACAGTGCCTTGTGAACAAGTAACCTGAGGACCAATAACATGTGACCCTGTCACATGTGGACCAGTAGTCCCTGAAGCAGGTGGTCCTAAACTCTGTGTCAATATGTTATGTGGAGGACTCACCTGTGTTTGAGGAGTTGACTGCTCCCCTTGCTCCATATATTGTGACCTTTGGAAGGCTCTATCCTCCTCAAATCTCACATCGAGTCACGCTTGTCTTCCTCAAAGAGGGGATGTATATGCGGAAATCCTTCAAGGTCTCATTATGTTGAAATTACTAAGACAACTGAGAGGGGGGGTGAATCAGTTGTTACTATTATTAAACAATATTAATTCAATTGAACCATTTTTAATCTTTCTCCAAGTGACCATCAATATTATACTACATATGGACTACATAAATAATGAGCATCACTCACACATAAAATATACACAGAGACAGATTTTCACGAGGAAACCCATAAAGGGAGAAAACCTCTTCTTCTTCGAAATGATAGGCAGTCTTTTAAGTTTTGTACATCATCTATAATTGAGCACAAACTCAATGTGAGGCTACTACCTCTGTTTTACAAGCTCCAACTTATTTGAGAGCACCAACTCTCTGGTTTCTCTAGCACCCACTAGAAGGAAGCAACAACTCCCTAAGTGTTCCAACACCAACTGGATGGAAGCACCAACTTCCAGTCACACAGGCACCAACCTGTATAACAAAGAACAATTGTTCTCCCTTTCACCACCCTGCCACCCTGGTTTTTCTGGCTGCAAGCAGATGGAAGCTACAACTCCCTATGTTCAAGAACCCACTTGAACCTCTGAGGACAACAGTCCTCCCTAGCACCTCCCTACCACCCTTATTACAAATAAATGATTGAATAACCAACAACACAGATAAATCAATTCTTACCACTTCTTCATTGTTCTGCAATTCTTCTCTGCTACACTATTCTTCTGCTCTGTTCATATTTGGCTTGACATGATGTCTATGTCTATCTGTTCTTTCTCTGTCCTTCTCATGCTCTTTGATATGTGCACATTCTGCTCTCTTCACCTTTTCTCTTCTTTTCAGCTTCTGTTCCTTATCTCTGAGCTTTCTTCACACTGCGAATGCTGTAGTTTTACCTTTCTACAGTTCAACTCATTTTTCAGTCAGAATAGCGAACCACGCACAGTCACTCCATGTTTCTTTTATACACTACAACTTTTGTTACACCTCAAATCTTCTTGGGCAAAAAACGCCTCAGCAACTCAATCGCCAACCATCCAAGAACCATGATTCAGTTCTGCTAACTGAATCGTAACTGATCGATTACCTGTGAGGTGAAACAGTAACCCTTCGATCAAGTTTCCAATTAACCAGCAACATTGGATTAAATCCATAGGATTTCGTGTTTATCTCATATGTCCACTAGCTATGACCATGCACTAAACAGAATTTGAATTTTGTGAATTCGCATCTCAGCATTCCTGTGATGAAGGGTCTCAACACTCCAAGTCACAATCGTCGAGACTCCGAGATGGAGCTTAGCACTGCTAGTTTCTTCCCCTCACGTGACCACCGACGGTGACCAGAGGCTACACCAAAAGGCGCTTCATATTTCGTGAACTTATGAACTTCATCGAGCCTGAACAACGGTCGAGATCTCCAATGATCCGATGATCCAGATCTCATCATGATTCCTGTGATGAAGGATCTCGATACTCCAAGTTGCGATCGCCGAGACTCCGAGATGGAGCTTAACACCGCTAGCTTCTTCCTCCATCTTCCACAGACGTAACCACTGGCTGTGACCACAGCCTTATTCAAAAATGCATTTCGCACTTTCACGTCTCAGGTATTCTGTGATGAGTCCTCTCGACTCTCCATGTCATGAACTCTGAAATGAAGCTTGGATTCTCTAGCTCTGCTCTCCAACTCTTGACAATGTGACCACGAGATATGACCACTCGCCAATCAACCGAGCACTTCACTCCTTTGACTTTCCAGTCAGCGAAATGTTAATCCCTCACCACATGTCCCTCTTGGATCAACGGTCAAGATCTTATCGCGATTTCACAAATTCACGGGCCTTCATCATGCCTGATCAACGGTCCATGTTCTCGATGATTCGACGGTCCAGATCTTTTCGTGATCTCGCATATCGCAAGTTCCCACACCATTCTCCGTTGACTCCTCCAATGTGCAAGTCAGCGAAATTCCAATCGCTTGCCACGTGTCCTATGACTCCAATGGTTAGGATTGTTATCGTGATTTCACATATAGTAAGTTCGAACCTCTTTCCTTTGTATTTCCCAATCTGTGAAACTCCGAAACAAAACCTTTGTCGTTCTTTGACTGTTTTCCTCCTTCTGATCTTACACTACTGATCTTGTCATTATTGCTACGCTACTAATCATGTTGATCTTCGCCATCTGATCATGCTGATCTTTGCCATTGCTACGCTATTGATCGTGTAGATATTCACCATCAATGACAAACACGCATACTCTACCTCTGTCTAAAAACATGTCAACAATCTCCCCCTTTGGCATTGATGGCAATCCCTTGAAGAACATCCAACTATACCACTGTAGCATCCTTGAAATTACTACACTTTCTCCCCCTTTGACATCAATGTCAAAGAAGAAACACACTCCCCCTGAGTTGTTCCAGTGCATACTCCCCCTGTCAACTATGAGTAGCTTGTAAATACAACAGATATTCAATAAGTACTCCCCTTGACCGGCTGAAGAGATTAGACGAAAGAAGTTATAACCCCCAACTTTTGACGAAGATATCCAAAAGGGGTCGCTGCTAACGGTTTAGTAAAGATATCAGCTATCTGTTCTGTGGAAGGAATATAATTCAGCTGAAAAACTTTGTTTGTGACTTGTTCTCTGAGAAAATGGTATTTTATTGGGATATGCTTAGTCTTGGAATGAAGAACAGGATTCTTGGAGACACTAATGGCACTAGTGTTATCACAGTGAATTGTAATCGGATCAATATAATTTACCTTCAAATCTGTAAGAGTTTGAATCATCCATAAAATCTGAGTGTAGAAAGTAGCAGCAGCAATGTACTCTGCCTCTGTAGTTGATAAGGAAATAGATCCCTGCTTCTTACTAATCCATGCTACCAATGAGTCACCCAGGAAGAATGCACCTCCACTGGTGCTCTTTCTCTCATCCACACAATTTGCCCAATCTGCATCTGAATAAGCAGTTAACTGAAAATTCTGATTTCTTGGATACCACAGACCATAAGTCATTGTTCCCTTCAAGTATTTGAATATCCTTGTGACAGCTACCAAATGACTTTGTTTAGGAGCAAACTGATAACGACCTACCATTCCAACAGTTTGCATTATATCAGGATGGGATGTTGTAATGTACATAACACTGTCTATCATAGAGCGATATGTCCTTTGATCAACATCCGGTGAAATATCATCTTTATTGATCTTGCAACCAACCACCATAGGTGTGCTAACAGGAGAGGAATCCTCCATCTGAAATTTCTTCAACATCTCTTTCAAATATTTTTCTTGAGAGATAAATATTCCTACAGAACTCTGATTTACTTGTAAACCAAGAAAATATGACA
>ML842096.1:30103-49631 GCA_009831015.1 Picea engelmannii
CTTCAGATTTTTCCTTCAAAAAGGAAACCCATGTTAGTCTAGAATAATCATCAATAATCAACATAAAATAATTTTATTTTCCTGTACCTTCTTTCCTTGATGGTCCACATAAATCCATATGTACTAACTGGAGAGGTTTTTCTATTGAATGAAAGTTTTTAGATTTGAACCGAGTGTGAGTAAGCTTTCCTATCTGGCAGGGTTTACAAACAGAGTCGTATGGATTTGATATCTTCAAAAGATATTTTACTACCCCATTGTTTCTGAGCTTGATTATATGATCAAAATTTAGGTGTCCAGGTCTCCTATGCCACAACCAACTTTCATCATACTTGCTTAAGTGGCATTCTTATTTTCCTTCTTTTAACACATAGACATTGTTTTCTGTTCTTATCCCTTTTGCAACTAGTTGTCTTGAATTCACAGATTTTATTCTACAGTCTTTAGAGGTAAAAATGACTTCACATCCTCGGTCACGGACTTAACTCACACTAAGAAAATTATGTTTCAGGCCTTATACAAACAACACATCTTGAGCTTTCCCTTTTCGATTACTCAAACTTACCATTCCTTTACCTTTTATTTTTCCTGGTGCATCATTTCCAAAAGTTACATTCCCTGATTTGCTTTCACTTAGAGTTAGAAACTTACTTTTGTCTCCAGTCATATGTTTGGAACATCCACTGTCAATATACTAGTGATTCTTTTGTCTTTGGGCTAATAACACTAATTCGCACTGGTCATCTTGTTTCTTCTTCCAAACCTTGAAATTTTCAACAGTAGGATTCAGATCTGGCTTATAGTTTCTTAATCGACAGTCTGCATCTTTATGTCCATAATTATGGCAATTGTAACATTCTGGTTCACTAAATAACAGATCAAATCGATTGTTATGCTCATAAATGTTGTTATATTTCACCTGCGTCCTTCCTCCATCCATCACATGATTTATAATATGTGTTCGTTTGTTTCTTGGCTGTCTCAATCTTTGTTGTGGCAGATAATTATTCCTCGAGTATCTTGATTTCAAATATCTAGATCTTAAAGAACAGTTTACATCTTTGTGACCAAAGTTAGAACAGAAAAAACAATAACCATAGAAAAAACCTTTGTACTTGGAAAAAAATTGTAGTTGATTTCTTCCATGCTAATGATTTCTTTGATCGGAAAATGTGTTTGTGTTATTACTTTGTTCTACAAATTCGGTTCTAGTACTTTTTCTTTCATTCCTTCTTGGTGGCTAATTTTATTTCTTTGTTTCTGCAGAGTGGTTGTTGTCAATGATTGTAGTTTTGACAAACTTGATGGGTTCTGTATTACTTGAATGATCACTACTTGATCTTTCTTCATAGCCCAAGCCGGCTTTCAACTTTGGATTCCTTTGCTAATTTAGAATGGAGGTTAATCCTTCTGAGGCTTTAATACTTGGCAGATTTTGATGATACAATCCCTTAAACTTCTCCATTTCTTTTATGGTTTTTACTATCTCTTCTTCTAAGGCTTCACACCTCACTTTCTTCTCTGACAACTGTTGTTTCAGTATGTCTTCTATTTTCTTTGTCTCTTCTAACTCCACTTTTAGTAGAGAAAAGTCTTCATCAAATTTTTCACCATTCATTTTAAACTACTTCAACAATTGTTTTTGTTTTCTCTTCTTACATCTGAGTCTGTCAATTTCTTCCAAATCACTGATTAATTCACCTTCCATATCCACCACAGCTTATTCATCATCCATTTCACCTCATGTGTGTTCATCATCAAGATATCCCATAGCCATAAGCATAAAATCATTCACTTTGTCTTCACATGATAAATCACTATCTATGTCTTCTGAGGAATTGTCATTATTTGCACACAAACTTTTATTTTTACTATATTTCTTGAATTTGTACTTCTTTTCATCATCAGAGTTCTAGTCCTTTTTCTGATGGGGACACTTAGATGAAAAATGACCTATCTATCCACAGTTAAAACATTTGAAGGGAAGCTTGCCTTGATATTTTCCTGGTCCTTTATTTAACCTTCTCACAAATTTTGCCTCAATATCATCTAAATCTGAATCAGTATTCTTGTCTGCTTTAAAAGATGCTTCTCTAGTAATGGATTTATCTTTGTTGATTCTCATTTCATATGCAATTAAAGTTACTAGGAGTTGATCAATGGACAGAGTTTTAAGATCATTTAGTTCTTCTATTGCAGAGACTTTTGAATTAAATTTATCAAGCAAAGATCTTAAAATCTTCTGAACTAAAATTGATTCTTCAAACTTCTCACCAAGACCCTTCATGGAATTCACAAGTTCTTCAACTCTTAAAAAATACTTGCTAACTGTTTCATCTTCATTCATCTTTAGTTGTTCAAACTTCAACCTAAATGTTTGAAGTTTGGCATCTTTTACTTTCTCATTTCCTTCATAGTTGCTAATAAGTTTATCCCACATTTATTTGGCAGTTTGAAGATGCATCACCTTTACAAACTCGGCTTCTGCAAGTCCATTCAAGATAGCATTCATTCCCTTAGAATTAAAGATAAATTCTAACTTATCATCCATGGAAGCTAGCACAATAGGATTTATGTATCCAGTCTCTACTACATCCCAAACATCAGCACCTAAGGCCATTAGGTATGTTCTCATTCTAACCTTCCAAAAGGAAAAAATTGTTCCATCAAACAAAGGAGGCTTAGTGGCTAAAGTCCCTTCATGACTTGTCATGTTTAAGCTTACGGATCTACCTTTAAATAAAATGAACCTTCTCTCATACCAATTGTTGAAATTACTAAGACAACTGAGAGGGGGGGTGAATCAGTTGTTACTGTGCTTAAACAATATTAATTCAATTGAACCATTTTTAATCTTTCTCCAAATGACCATCAACATTATACTACATATGGACTACATAAATAATGAGCATCACTCACACATAAAATATACATAGAGACAGATTTTCACAAGGAAACCCATAAAGGGAGAAAACCTCTTCTTCTTCGAAATGATAGGCAGTCTTTTAAGTTCTGTACATCATCTATAATTAAGCACCAACTCAATTTGAGGCTACTACCTCTGTTTTACAAGCTCCAACTTGTTTGAGAGCACCAACTCTCTGGTTTCTCTAGCACCCACTAGAAGGAAGTAACAACTCCCTAAGTGTTCCAGCACCAACTGGATGGAAGCACCAACTTCCAGTCACACAGGCACCAACCTGTATAACAGAGAACAATTGTTCTCCCTTGCACCACCCTGCCACCCTGGTTTTTCTGGCTACAACCAGATGGAAGATACAACTCCCTGTGTTCAAGCACCCACTTGAACCTCTGAGGAAAACAGTCCTCCCTAGCACCTCCCTACCACCCTTATTACAAATAAATGATTGAATAACCAACAACACAGATAAATCAATTCTTACCACTTCTTCATTGTTCTTCAATTCTTCTATGCTACACTACTCTTCTGCTCTGTTCATATTTGGCTTGACATGCTGTCTCTATCTATCTGTTCTTTCTCTATCCTTCTCATGCTCTTTGATATGTGCACATTCTACTCTCTTCACCCTTTCTCTTATTTTTAGCTTATGTTCCTTATCTCTGAGCTTTCTTCACACTGCGCATGCTGTAGTTTTACCTTTCTACAGTTCAACTCATTTTTCATTCAAAATAGCCAACCACGCACAGTCACTCCATGTTTCTTTTATACACTACAACTTTTGTTACAACTCGAATCTTCTTGGGAAAAAAAGGCCTCAGCAACTCAATCGGCAACCGTCCAAGAACCATGATTCGGTTTTGATAACTGAATCCTAACTGATCGATTACCTGTGAGGTGAAACAGTAACCCTTCGATCAAGTTTCCAATTAACTAGCACCGATGGACTAAATCCACAGGATTTCCCGTTTATCTCATATGTCCACTAGCTGTGACCGAGCGCTAAACAGAATTTGAATTTCGTGAATTCGCATCTCGACATTCCTGTGATGAAGGGTCTCGACATTCCAAGTCGTGATCACCGAGACTCTGAGATGGAGCTTAGCACCGCTAGTTTCTTCCCCTCACATGACCACCGACGGTGACCACAGGCTGTGCCAAAAGGTGCTTCGTATTTCGAAAACTTATGAATTTCATCGAGCCTGGACAACGGTCGAGATCTCCAATGATCCAACGGTCCAGATCTCATCGCAATCTTGCATATCATGATTCCTGTGATGAAGGATCTCGATACTCCAAGTCACGATCGCCGAGACTCCGAGATGGAGCTTAACACCGCTAGCTTCTTCCTCTATCTTCCGCAGATGTAACCACTGGTTGTGACCACAGCCTTATTCGAAAAAACATTTCTCACTTTCGCATCTCGGGTATTCTATGATGAGTCCTCTCGACTCTCCATGTCACGAACTCCGAAATGGAGCTTGGCTTCTCTAGCTCTGCTCTCTAGCTCTCTACAATGTGACCACGAGATATGACCACTTTCCAATCAAACGAGCACTTCACTCCTTTAACTTTCCAGTCACCAAAATGTCAATCCCTTGCCACATGTCCCTCTTGGATCAACGGTCAAGATCTTATCACGAATTCGCAACTTCATGGGCTTTCATCATGCCTGATCAATGGTCCACGTTCTCGATGATTCGACGGTCTAGATCTTTTCGTGATCTCGCATATCGCGAGTTCCCACACCATGCTCCGTTGACTCCTCCAATGTGCAAGTCAGTGAAATTCCAATCACTTTCCACGTGTCCTATGACTCCAATGGTCAGGATTGTTATCGTGATTTCGCATATCGTAAGTTCGAACCTCTTTCCTTTGGATTTCCCGATCTGCGAAACTCTGAAACAAAACCTTTGTCATGCTTTGATTGTTTTCCTCCTTTTGATCTTACACTGTTGATCTTGCCATTATCACTACACTACTGATCATGCTGATCTTCACCATCGCTATGCTACTGATCGTGCTGATCTTCGCCATCTGATCATGCTAATCTTCGCCATCAATGACAAACATGCATACTCTGCCTCTATCTAAAAACATGCCAACACATTATACCCAACAAAGATGCCCTTCTCTATCGTGGGATCTATCTTTGTCCTCTTCTCAGAAGGGACATGTCAATAAGTAAGGCACCCAAAGATCCTAAAGTGCCCCACCTCAAGCTTCACAGAGAAATCCTCCTCAAGAGTCTTGTATCCCAAGACTCTGTGTGGACTCTGATTCCATAGATAAATTGCAATGTTGCAAGCCTCAACCAAAAGAAATAGTCATATCCCCTAGCCATGTAACATGGCTCTCGCAACCCCAACAATAGCCATGTTCTTCCTCTCAGCAACCCCATTTTGTTGTGGGTTGTAAGGAACTATCACTTCTCTCTTAGTTCCCTCCCTAGCACAAAAGTCACTAAACTCATTAGAGGTATACTCACCCCCATTATTAGATCTCAACACTTTGATCTTCTTCCCAGTTTGGTTCTCCACAAGAGCTTTGAACTCTTGGAACCGCTGGAAGACCTGTTCTTTAGTCTTCATGAAGAAAATCCAAGACTTCCTATAGAAGTCAACAATGAAAGTGACATAATACAAAAAACCAGTCAAAGAGGTAGAAGACATAGGACCACATACATCATTATGAATTAGATCGAGAATACATGCTACTCTGTTGTCACTACTTGGAAAAGTAGTCTTGGCATACTTCCCAAGAGCACACCTTTTGCACACCTCTTGGTGCTCTATATTGAACTCTAGCACTCTAGTCACAATATCTCTCAAGATCCTTAGAGCCCCATGGTGCAAATGGGCCATCCCCCTATGCCATAAGTCACAAAGGTCATTGTTGTTGGTACTATGCATCAATGCTCTAGCAGGTTGAAACATGAGCTTGTACAGCCTCTCATGTCGAATCCCAATCACTTTGGCCAAAGTGATACTGGATCCCTTAGGATACAAGATCACATGCCCATCACATGACAATACCTCATATCCCATATCCTCAATAGTGGAAACTGACACCAATTTCTTCTTCAAGCTCGGAACATATAGGACATCCCTCAACAACATGTGAGGTAGAGACGCCCTTTGAAATGATATTGCCCCACCACCAACTGCCTTGACCACTGAGTCATCTCCAAGCACCACCTAAAGATCTCCAATCTTTGTAAGATCAGTGAAGTACTCACGAACACCTGTCATATGGCGGGAGACACCGCTATCAATGTACCAAATACTAGAAGATGATGCTCTAGAGGAAAGACACGCCAACAATGAATGCTCCTTCTCAAACATGTGGGTAAACTCCTCCACATCCGTCAAAGTTGCAACCTGCTTCTTCTTCTTGTTAGGACATTATCCATCATAGTGCCCAAACTTATGACAAGTAAATCACTTGACTTTGCTCATGTCTTTCTTCCCTTCACCTTTCTGCTTGTTCCCTCCCTTGTAACCCTTCTTGGACTTGTTCTTGCCTTTAGCTGCAAATGCCATGTTCTCCTCTTCATTACCTATAGATGAACTCCCATGCACATAGCCTCTTCAAGTTTCCTCCTGAATGAAGTCATCCCAAAGACGGTCCCAATTGGGAATATTTTCCCTTGCCACAATGCTCTCAACAAAGACAACCCATTGTTTGGTTACCCCTTTCAAAGCAGTCCTCACAAGTTCATTGTCAACAACAACCTCTCCAACAACACCAAGTTCATCCCTCATATAATTAAGTTTGGTAATATAGGTGGAAACACTTTCGGTTTTGTTCATTTTAATGCTCTTCAATTTCTCTCGTAATACCATTTTTCGATTTTCATTAGAACTCTGGTATAGTTTGGGTAAGGATTTCCACATCTCATAGGCATTGGTCTTCCTGGTCACATGTGGAATCACATGGTCCTTAATGGCATCAAGGATAATTCTTTTGGCATTAAGGATAATTCTTTTGGCATTTATATTCTTTTTGGTGTAGGCTTCCAAAAGAGTAGCATCTGTAGGCACTGTCACGGGATTCGTTTGTGCGTTCTCCACAATATCCCACAACTCACACTCCTATAAAAGCAACACAATACTCTCCTTCCATGAGCTCAAATTAGCATCTCCATCCAACATGTCCTCAACCCTCAAACTAGTGACCATTGACCCTCTCAACTGAAACACAAGCCCACAATTTTATTCCAGGTGAATTTCCTCCTCTTCTCGGAAAAATCCCTGCAATATGTGGCTAATATATTTCTACACTTTTCACACTTCAAGCTCTAATACCATGTAGAAATTCCAGACCCCAAACTAGTTTCAAGTCTCACCGAGACACATAGTTTAATGCCCAACCCACATTGCAAATTTAGGTTGCAAATTAGTAAGAAGAAAATTAAATGCTCAAGAACAGAAACACATGAAGTCTACTACAACAATATAACTCAGAAATAAATGCACCTAGAAATTAACACACTAAGATTTTGGTCAAACTTAGCCCCTGGGAAAGACCACAAGGGGAAAATCATTGAGAGAGGGGATTTTATTATTTTCAAAGATCAGAGAAAGAATTTCTTACAGCAGTCACCCTCAGCAATTAATACACAAACTTATCTCGATTTTTGTGCCCAAAACCCATCATAGAAAATCATGCCACCATCTCCTCGATTTTCATGCCCAAAAATTTGTACATAGTATGGTTGTCACAACAATAAATGTTGTATGATTCGCCTAGAAATTTGTGTCAGCTTGCTGATAAAATTTAGCAAAAATTTGAGGTTGCTTTCTCCCTCGATTTCTGTGTCGATCCCTCCCAAAAATTTGTGCATCCTTCAACCTCAATTTTTGTGCCACTAATATGTTGTATGACCTGCTCAGAATCCATACTATATGGACCTATACTTGTTGTACCTCTTGCCTCAATTTTCATGTTGTACTCTGCCTTGAAAATCGTGCCTCTTTCTAGCAAGTTCTCTCATCTTCCTTAGCTCGACTCTCTCTTATCTTGCACTCTCAAAACTCATGAAGAATGCCAAAGGAATGGGTGCCTCTTTCCCTAATTCGACCTCATGAGGGAAGGTGAAGGGTCATCTAATATTACGGTGGAGGATAGACTAGATGGAGGGCTGAGCTCAAATGTATTTTAAGTCACCCACTTCACTTAAGTTTCATAAAGTCACTTTTAATTTCACCTCACATGAAATTAATGCACTACGGACCACATTGGACACTTTCTCACCCCTGGGCTCCTAGGTGATGAGAAACACTTGTCCTTGGTATTTTATTATTTAATTTAACAATGGCATCAGTGACGTAGTGATGACGTGGAATAGCCAAGGTGGCAAGCTCAGGGTGGCATAGTGGTGGAAGGGCTCACGGGTGACATGGATGGCCACAATGCATAAGTGGTTTATAGGAATTTTGTGGAGTGGTTTTCAAATGGTCACTCAAAGTCCCGTAGTCAATCAAATCATAATGTGTGAGGAAGGGAAGTTTCTAGTTTATAGGACCTTTGTGACATATTAACCTTCACTTAACTCAAAGTCCCATAATGTACTACAATCGTTGATCTCTATTAACTCTCCATCATTCGATCAAGCATACGATTAAGTTTGTATTTTGTATTATTTTCAATCACACTCATTTCAAATTCATCTATGGTCAAGAAGATGTCATGTATAAGGATAATATGAGGGTGCATAGAATAAAAGGAGAATGATGGGACCCCGCTAATAGTGTGGGCTAATGAAACGGTGCCATGTGGTAGCTAGGTATAGGTGCCCCTTGCCCCCCACAAATGTAATAAATATAATATTGAAGCACAAAGGTAAGGATAGGGAAGGAAGAGGACGGATCAAAGAGATGATAAGTTAGAGAAAGGGTAGTTGAGAGGGGTGACATGGCATCACCTTAGGGTGCCAAGTGGACCTAAGGTGCCACATCAGTAGCCACATCAATAGATTGCCACATCAACAGATGATAGCCTATGTTTAAAAAAAAAAGTCTAGAGACAAATATTTATTTTGGCCATAATGGGAGCTTAATAACTCAAAATCATATGAAATTTTATCGGTGTGTTTGCAGTAGGGATGGATACAAAAGTGTCAGTGAGGGCCACTAGCCAATTTAGCCCCAATTTTCCAGAATTTGCAAATTAGTGGTTTTTGAAGAATAGGGTGGTACTCTTTGATAAAGCCCTTATTGTTGATGGGATTTTTGTAGTGAGATAGGGAGTATACATGAAAATACCCAATGAAGCATTTGGCTAGATTCAAAGGGGTTTGGATGCGGATACAAAAACAGTCAAAATCTGTTATTTTAAGCTAGTTTTTAGGGATTTTTGGGATTTTCAGAGGAGGAAAAGGGACCCTAGATCACAAATATAGAAAAAACTATTTGCTCAAAATTTTACCTACTTATTAAGACAGACAATTTTGTCTTAGTAAATATTTTCTAGTTTTTCTCAATTTGGGAGATAATCGTTTTTGTTAAAAATTTCAAGTCTAGAGAAAAATGAAAAAAGGGCAAAGTTGACATTTCTCTATTGCTATATATTTTGACTGGAGAATATGAAATTTATAATATGAAGGTTGGTGTGTGGTCACCATCATGAATATTATCAATTACCAATACAAATTTTTTCTTGGTTCCTGACAGTCTTTCTTCTGCAGGTGATAGAAGTTGGCCTCCTAGTCAAATTGCACCAATGGAAAAGTGCACAAATTGGGTGAAAATGACTTTTTCGAATAGCCATAACTTTCATCTTAGATATTGTATTGAAACATAAGTATAGTCACTGGAAATTTGATTCAGAGGAGAATACACTTGAACGATTAGAATATGGAGAAGTGTTACAAGTTTCCTCATAAATTGAGAAGGAAAAAAGGACCGATAACTTAAATTGACAAAATTTTATAATATGCATAATTTCTCACAACAATGGTTGCCTGCACGTTTTACGGAATTAGGGGTATAAGAATATCATGTCAAGCTCAAGATTGCAGATAAGAGACATGGAAGATACACAAAGAACCTACAACCATGAAATATAAGCTAAAGGCCTAAGCATCAATTTGGGTTATGAGGTGAAATAATCTATTGGACATAGAAGCAAGGTGGAACAAGTGGAGTTGGTAGAAACTATCAGGAGTATAAGGATGAAAGTGTAGAACTACAGGGTTGATAATAAGAAGATAATAAGAGCCTGAAATTAACAAAATCAAATAAACACTCAGTTATTACAGAGTCCAAATCAACTGCAAAAAAAAATGAAGAATCGATCAAGTTTGAGAGATGAGGAAGAAGTAAGACCTCATGCAAGGAGGGATAACTACAGAGGATCCGGGTACTCTAGAAGTGCTAGTAGAATTCAAAGACAACACTACTCACCTACTCATTCATCTAGGGATTTTTATGCATATGAAGAGTTAATTAGTAGCCTATAAGTATCCATTGTTAGGCATGAAAGAAGAATATGTGAGTTGGATAGCTTTCAAGGTGAGCTTAGGAAGCTTAAGCCACCAACATTTGATGGTGAAAACAAAAGGGGAGATGATTTTGAAACTTGGTTGCTTGGAAATATTTTTCAGTTACATAGTTACTCATCTAACCTAGAAGTCAGGATTTCCATATACCATTTACATGGAAAATCTTCTGTTTTGTGACACCAGCTAGAGAAAGTCAAGCACATTGATGAGAAAGATATTTCTTGCATGCAATTCAAGAAATATTTTCAACAACAATACCTTTTAGAGCAATACAAGAAGATGTGGGAGTTATTTGAACTCAAGTAGGGGAACATGACCATGGAAAAATATGAAAGAAGTTCTTAGAGATGATAAGGTATGTGAGTTTTATCAAAGAGGAGAAGATGAAAATACAAAGGTTCTTAAGTGGATTTCCATCTTTTTACACAGACAAAATTCAATTTGATGAAACCAAGACTCTGGCAAAGACCATTAGAAAGGACAAGTACCTATATGAGTAAGGAAAATGAAAAGAAAATTTTTAGAAATCTTGGAAGAATAAGAAGAATGAGAAATCATATCAGAGAAGGAAGGGATTCAAACCCCCTTTCAAGAGAAATAGTCTTGAAAGATATCAATGAAATCATTGTGCTAAGGATCAATCCAAAATGGAAGACTCTTTAGGAAAAGGTGGAAGGCCACTAATCAAATGTTGGGGATGTAAAGGAGATCACATGTACAGAGATTTCCCTCATAGAGAAGACAAAATCAGGGCATTGCACAACATTCAAGAGGCTACTATAGTGGAAGACATGGGTAGAAATATTCCAAGGATATATCAAGCCCTGGAAAATCGACAAGTAGAATATCAATCCCATATGATTGAGGTAGAAGGTAAGGTTACAAATCATCTTGTTGATATCTTAATTGATTTAGGAGCAATCCATAGTTACATAGATCCTAAGTTAATGGACAATTTGCATTTGAAGAAAAGTAGGCTTTAAAGATCATGGTTTGTTCAGCTAGCCACTGGGATCAAAAGAAAGATCAATGAGCTTTTCAGAGGTTGTCCAATAGATCTAAATGGAGTAAATACAAATGTTTATCTAAATATCATACAATTAGGATCTTATGACATCGTAAATGGAATGGATCGGTTGAACAAACATCGTGCTATCCTAGATTGTCTAAACAAGACATTTACATGTCTTGATGTAGAAGGAAAGCATAGCACTATGAAAGATATCCCAAAACACATTTCTCTATGGGAGATTTTAACCTCACAGCTGAAACGATGTCAATTGTATGTAGCTCATGTGGAAGAGCCTACAAAGACCAAAGGGATAGGTCTTGATTATTTTCCAGCGTTGCAGGAGTTTGAAGATGTATTTGAGGAAATGTCAGGTTTTCCACCAAAGAGGGATATAGATTTCTCTATTGACTTAGTTCCTAGAGCCACCCTAGTATTTAAGACTCCTTACAAAATGATCACACTAGAATTAAAAGAATTACAAATGTAGCTAGAAGAATTGTCGAAGAAAGGGTACATACGCCCTAATGTGGAGTCACCTTGGGGAGCACCGCACTACAAGCAAAACACCTTGTAACAGAGGTTTTTAGTGTTACAAGATTTTTAAAAAAATTCAAAAAAAACCACGCTACAACCTCCACTATCCAAAGCAAAGGTTTTATTGGAGATTTAAATGGATGTTCCATATAACTAAAATAATTTGGGCGGGTGGAGGTTGTAGTGGAGGTCTTTTTCTCAGTGCTTGTATTGGTAAAATGCATCATTTTGTTCATAAGTAATATGCATCAGTGCACACACAAAATTCAAAAGCACCAATGCTCTTAAAACTATTACACATTGGTTCCATATTTTATGTTATATGAAGCACTAGTTCTTTTCTTGTTAATGTACACATCAGTCAACATTGTTTTTGTATGAAACAATAGTGATCATATAAATATTACATAGTGGGTCGTTCTTTTTTTTATGGCACACCAATGCTCTTATAGTTTGTATGCACTAAGGCCTATACTACCATGTGCATCGAAGGATAGTGAAATTTTGAATATTTGAAGTGATATGTAGATGTCAGTGTTTTTTATTAAGCATTGGCGTGTATATTATATTTAAAGGACTGGTGTGTATAGTATATGTATAGCACCGATGCGCATTGTAATATTTTTAAATGATAGATATAGTTAATCGCATGTTATATCATTTAAAGTAATGGTGTTTTTCATAATTTTTAGCACCATTGCTTTAATGTAATTAATAGGCACCGATGTGTATGACTCATGAAAATGCACCACTGTCTATTTTATGGCACACATAGTTTAGTGAGTTCAAAAGAATACAATGCACCAATATGTATGTTGTAGAAAAATCTAATTTTTTGTTAAAATTTAGAAATAAAGTTTGAATGTATAATTAAATTAGGGTTTTTTACAGTTTTAAGGTTTTTATACTTTGTAAACAATATTTGAATAAATTTAGAGCTAGCTTAGTTTTTTTTTTAAATATATCATAGAAGTTTGATTTGTTTTAGCTTTATACGGTTTGTGTGTTGTTTAGATTAGTTATAATTTAGTTTTTAAATTTTTATTATTTTAGCGTTAAGTTTTGTTAATAAAGTGTATTATTTTAGAAACTTTAATAATAAATTAATTTTATATAGTTTATTTTTTAGTATATAGTTTTTATATGCCTCTATACTAATAAAATGCATGTTTCTTTGTAGAAATGATTGTGTGCCTGATGTTTCAGATCAACGGTACACAATCAATTGTCCCTTGTGTGCTTGACAGTTAACGAAAGGGAGGAGGGTCACGAAACTTAACCAAGGTTAGAAGCCTCGTGATGTGTCGCACATCCAATAATTGTGCCCCCCCCTCATGTCGCCTACGATTAATATAACCACACAGGACCCCCCGCAATCAACGCAAAGATGACATGTGTCCCAAATGATGACAACAGACATAAAAGAAAATAGTGTTTTATAACAACAACACCTCTGAATCAATGTCTGCCATGTGTCATCAAATCAGAGCCTTTCACATGTCCGGTAAAATTTGATTTGATCTAACGATTAAAAATATTCCAAGCTACATGAGATCATCAAAATGAAGGCATGTGAAAGGTCAGGTTTATGCACAAGAAGGGTACGATAAGTTCAATTTGGCACTTATTTCTACCAATTGACATCATCAAAAGTACGCTTTGTGCCCAAATATCATTTGTCACGTTTTAAGCACAATCATACCTAATTATTTCACCAAAATTCCAGCAGTTAAAGTCTTTTTCATCAATAGAAGCTCCAGTTAGTTATCAAGTCGGGTTCTATGAAGGTCTTATCACTCGTGAAAGATCAAGATTATAGAATGATTGGATATATTTAATCATATTAAAATTATGACGCATATATCTTCAACTATGACACATCAGGGGATATCTATTTATTATAGCCAATCAAAGTACAAAATGAATAATTATTAATCATGAGAAACAATTATATGTTCTATAAAGAGCAGATTTGATCAAATCATAATAGAGTTTAAATAGGCATGTAAAAGGGAGATAACTCGTCTTTGTTAGGATTGAAATGTTGTTTATGATCAATAACGTGATCTTGAATGAGATTTCTTAGGAAGATATATTTTTAAACATTTGTTTTTCCTAAGAAATCTATGTCAAGGAAAATGTTAAAGAGACAAATATAGAAAAAGTTGCATTCTTTTAGGAAAGGCTTAGCATTCAGAAATATCATGGAATTAAACAAGTTCTCATTGATTGTAAAAGGAGGAAGAGTACAAACTAAGAGGCAAAACTTTTTGAGCCCGAAGAAGAAAGATCTTTAATACATTTTGGCAGGTTTTGAGTGATTCAAAATTTCTATGTTTCATCTCCTATTATTTCTCTCTCTTATGTTGTTTATGTTTTCATAAATTCACTCTTGGATGTATCTGTTACTAAAATTGTAATAATTTAGTACAACTACTACTATTGTAATTGTGAAAAGGATCATTAAAGATACATATTTCCTCGACATATTGTGAGTATTAAGAGGACTTGTGTTTAATTTTTATTCTACCTTTTGAATAGAAATGAATTGTTATTTTTTTTTCAATTTATATTCTTAGTTCAGATACATATTCTGCACAATTTCTTCTAATTGAGAAGTAAAATCATATTTATCAAGAGATACATTATTTTACTATCATTATTGTCCTTCTTAATTCTTCTCTCATCTCCTAAAATATTTAATTGATTGAAACATTGAAATAATGCCCTCAAAATATTATTGTTAAAGTATTGAAGATTGGTAATTAAGGCTTGAAGTGAATCAGTAAAACACTCTATTGTACGACAGATCAACTTAAGAAAAAAATCAATCAAATTTAATGGATGCATTGGCATAGTTTCCTAGCCAGAAACATCTCAAGGGTTACAACATACTTTTAGTGCCATTGTCGAGGACTGAATTAAAGAAATTTTACTTTTCCCTGGGTAAAATGACAAGAAAACCTACTCATTACTGGTGAACAAGAGTAAGGATAAAATCTTTTACTTGGCAACTCCATATTTTCAATCTTGACATCAGGAAAGAAAAACACTAGGGATAACCCAGACCCAAAGAAAACTACACCAGTAGCAAACCTAGAAAAATTATTGTCTAAGAGAAATCCTAGACAAATACCTATAACACCTTCTACTATCCCTTATGCTACAAGACCCTCTTCTTCCATAGATCCTAGGTCAAAGGGAAAATTTTATTTTGCTTTAAAGAATTCTTTAAAAGAATCTCCTACTAGTTCCCCAAATCTCCATTTTCCATCATCACCCAAAAAATCCTTTTCAAGTTCTCCAGAACCACCTTTATCAGTCTTCACAACAGATTCTATTGAATTCTTCCTTGAACACTATATTAACCTTTCACTTAAAGAGTCTACTATGATCTCTCAGGTCTATCCTATAAGAATTCTCCAAAAGTTTCTCCAAAGGAATCTCTTGAAAATTCTCCTGTTACATCCCCTAGGTTTCCTTTCTTATTCCCTAAAAACGAAATACCCCAAACATCTCTTCTAAATGATCCTCTAGAAGAAGAAGAATTCAAAGTATTTTTCAATACACTAACTCTTGATAATTCACAGTTGTTAATAGATCATCTAGTCATGGCAGGAAATATCTCTTAACAATCACCTCCTCCACCACCCCCACCAAGGGTTTTTAATAAAGTAGCTGCTATATATGCCCCTTTGAATTTGCCTAGAAATCTACACAATTTTCCTAACAATTATTTAAACTTATTTCCTAAACTTAATGGGGAAGATGAGATCACAGCCCTAGAACATTTATCATCCTTTGATTAGTTCACAGTTAATCAAGGTTTTGAACAAGAAGATGTATATATGAGGATATGTGTTCAAACGTTTGAAGGTGAGGTGAGGACATGGTTTAAGGGGTTACCCCCTAATTCCACTGATTCTTGGGATGCACTAGAATCTGTTTTCATTAGACAATGGGATGAGAAGAAAGATCATTTATACTTCTTGACTGAGTTTGGGAGTTTAAAAAAGAAACAAAATGAATCTGTCCCGGATTTTATCAAAATATTTAACAAACTTTATAATAATATCCCTGCAGATGTCAAACCATCACAACTAGCTGCAAAAGTTACTTGTGTTGGTTCTTTTGACCCTGATTTTGCCTTGCTACTTAGGGAGAGAAGATCTAATACTTTAACTGGTATGCAAAATGTCATTGTGGAAATTGAATCCAATATGATTGCTTCAAGAAAAGCTAGAATTAGAAGTGAATCAAGGGAAAGAGAGAAAAGAAAACAAAAGGAACAAAATGGTACATCATGAACTAATAAAAGTCAAGAGGATAAAATTGAAGAAATGTCCAGGATCATCAAAGATTTATCAAATAAATTGGCTAGAATGGAAACTGAGAGAAGAAGGCCCGATAATAGAAATCCAAAACAGTTTAGAAGACCTTTTGACCCTCCTCAAGTTTTGGAGAGAGAAAGGAGAAATGAAGATAACCCATACAAGCACCTATAAAAAATGAGAATTTAGTTGATAATCTTGTTGAGGATATTGATGAAGAAATAAATATAATGGAAGGTGATCTTTCTTATGTACATCTTACTCAAGAAGAATATGAGAAATCCTTAAGTTTTAATTCATATTTTAATGAAGATGATAACAATAGTCACATTGATTCTTCATCATCTCAATATAGGATTTTCTCATATGCATTGCAAGATGAACTGCATAGAAAATATGACTTCGGACCTAGGACAAATGTAAATACAACCAAAACAAATAACCAAGGTCAAGGAGATAAAATTCAAAATAAAGATAAAGGAAAGGAAATCACAATTGTAAAATGAAAATCTGATCAACAGGCTATTAAGAAAACAGATGTAAAACATAAAGAAACTGAGAAAATTAGTAGTTCCTTCAATTTAGAAAATGAATTAAATAAGATCAAAATTCATATTCCTTTGTTGGAAATTGCAAAAAATCTTGTTTATCGAAAATAAGTGATGAAGCTTGATACATTAAATCTACAAAATGAAAGGCATATTGTGATGTTTGGTCCTCATATTGAGGAAAGAGGAGAGGCAGTAGCGCCTTTTTACATTTCTTTGACTGTTCATGAGCATCTTTTACACAATTGCATGTTAGATTCAGGGGCTTCTCGCAATTTGATGCATAAAATAGTTATGGAGAAGCTTGGCCTACAGATCACAAGATCATATCATGACATATACTCCTTTGACGCAAGAAATATTAGGTGCTTAGGAATGATCAAAGACTTTGTAGTACATTTAACCCAAATTCCTGTAAAAAGTGTTTTGATGGATATAGTTGTGGCAGATGTGTCTGTAAACTATGGTATGCTTTTATCTAGATCTTGGGCAAGTAAATTAGGTGGCTCATTAAAAATGGACATGGCATATGCTACAATCCCATTTTTTGGTGGATAAACCTTGAGACTTTATAGGGAAACCAAGCTAGCTTACACAGTCAATGATCCCAATCATCCTAATAATTATCATGTTTATTCACAGGATCAAGACTTGGGTTGTTTTATTTTATCTATAAATAGTGATACGAAAATTGTAAATACTCATTTGTGTGAAAATAAAGAGCATGAAGATGGAATGTGGAAATTTTATTTTGATGAAGCTTCCTCCTCGGAGGGTGTTGGAGAAGGTATACTCCTAATTTCACCTTATGGAAAATTCTTTCTATTTTCTTTTAGACTACAATTTGAAATAGATTCCACCAATAATGTTTGTGAATATGAAGCTTTAGTGTTAGGTTTATAAGTTTCTAGAAAAATGGAAATTCAAAAGCTCATTGTTTATGGTGATGCAGAATTAATTGTTAAACAAATAAGGAAGGTTTATCAAGATAAACATCCTAGGATGAGATCCTATAGAAATTTTTCTTGGAATTTAATTGAAATTTTCTTTTTAGCCTTCAATATAATACAATACCAAGACATGAAAATCAACAAGTTGATTCTTTAGCAGTAGAAGCAAGCACTTTCAGACCCCCTTAGGTCCCAAATCTAAAATATGACGTGGAAATGAAATATAGACCTTCAATTCCTGACAATGTTAAACATTGGCAGGTATTTGAAGATGATCAAGAAATTAAAAAAAAAAATCGAAATGGTTGATGAATTTTTCTGCAACTCATATTGACCAGGAAGATGAAAAAGATAATGAGCAAATTAATCATAATTTTGATCCTAAGTTACGAAATGTTATTGTTAACCATAAAATTATGGTGTTAAAAAACAATTAAATTCCAAAAGGATTGGTGCCTCTCGAGAAGCTATTAGATAAAGATGATGTTGTTAAACCTATTATTCATGTTAAAACTAAAGAAGCGGAAGATTGTAACATTGGATCTGAACAAGAACCAAGGAATATCAAGCTCTCAAAACTTCTACCTACTAATCAGAAGGTCGGGTATGTTGATTTGTTTAAAGAATTTATTGAAGTGCTTGCATGGTCATATGAATATCTAAATATTTATGACACCAGCATTATTCAACATAGAATTCCACTTAAACTAGGATCTAAACCATTCAGACAAAAATTAAGACAAGTGAATCATATTCTCTTCCCTATCATTGAAAAAGAACTGAAGAAATTGATAAATGCAAAAATCATAGATATTCTTAGATATTCTTTCTGGGTTGCAAATTTGGTACCTGTTAGAAAAAGGAATGGTGAAATAAGACTATGTGTTGACTGTAGAAACCTTAATAGATCTTCATAAAAAATAATTATTCTCTTCCTAAAATGGATCATGTATTGCAAAAAGTAGTGGGAGCTAATCGGATATTTATGATTGATGGTTTTTCTGGTTATAACTAGATTGTTGTGCATGAGAAAGACAGGGATTTGACTACATTCACTACACCCTGGGGAACCTTTATGTATGAAAAATTCCCTTGGGATAATGAATGCAGGAGAAAAAATTCAGAGAGTGATGGATATAACATTTGTTGGAGAAAAGGACAAATTCATTGTGATTTATTTATTTGATATAACTATTTTCTCTAAATCAGATTATGATCACCTAAAAAATCTTAGACAAACTTTTATTAAATACCAAAAATATGGTTTATCACTTAATCATAAAAAATCTCATTTTTCTATGTAGGAAGGTAAATTGCTTGGACATATTCTTTCAAAGGAAGGAGTTAAAATTGACTCTCAACGTGTTGAATCAATTAAGGTCATCAGCCTACCAAGAAACAAGAAAGGGATTCAGTGTTTTCTTGTAAAAATAAATTTTCTAAGAAGATTCATTCCAAATTTTGTTGAAGTGGTAAAATATCTGACAGACGTGCTTAAAAAGGATAATGAATTTAAATGGTCTTTAGAGACCATATATTCGTTTGACCAGATCAAGAAATCCCTGGGAGAAACACCAATGCTGATAAGCCCATATTACTCAAAAGAATTCCTTATCTTTTCTTTTGTTTTTTATAACACAATTGATGCAGTCCTTTTACAAAGAAATGAAGAAAATCAAGAACAACCAATTACACTTTTTAGAAAGAGTTTAAGAGGCTCATAGCTCAA
>WSFP011326233.1:0-40014 GCA_009831015.1 Picea engelmannii
AAGTGTTGGATGAGAGGGTGATATAAAAGAAAAGAGGTGAGTAAAAACAATACATAGTTCATTGGAACGATAGATCGAAAGAAGATATTACTTGGATTTTTGAAGATCAATTTCAAGGATTTAGTAAAAAGAAAATCTTAGAGGTGTGACAAAGATGCAAGAGTGGCACATGGACATGCTTTACTTTATTGGTAGGAGAAGATCGATGCAAGAGCATCGAATACAAGCAACTCATAAATGAGCATCGACAACAATCACTAACATAAGAGTGATAGACTAGGGAATCATTGACAAGCAAGAGGTCCACAAGGTATTGGTCAACAAGGAGTTCTCCAATAGGGACTTTGTCGAGGGAGAAGTCATCAACAATATGACTGTCGAAGAGTAGTATAGGGGATATTTCCATAGTGTTGTAAATGGAGGTATAAACAACAAGGCAATTAAAAGTAGTGCAATTAACAAAGTGGTTATCTACAAGGTAGTGATCAATGAATTATGCATCAACAAGAGGATGATTTATAGAGTTGTCTATGGAACGATCATCGACAAGGAGCATACTAATAAGGATTTTACTAAAAGGCATTGTGTCTACAAAGGGGTTGGTAGAGTGGTCATTGACAAACAAGGTATTGGTAGAGGTTTTTTCATGACAACACATGGTAATGATCGATAAGGGAAGTGCAATGATAAGGTTGGTTGATGAGGCTTGTGTCAATCAAACTGTGACCAACAAGGCAAAAGCTAAGTCATCAACTGGGAGAAAGACATGCACAAAGTCAATGGCCAAAGGACAAAGCATTTATAGCCAACACTAACATGGCAAACTAGGGTTGGTGGAGATGAAGAGATGGAAGTTAAAGCATATGGTACAAAAGCATAAACAGAGAAGTTTGAGGGGTTAGCGAATTGAAGAGGAAAGCCAAGAGTTAGCAAAAGGGCTGTAGAGCCATTAATAAGCAATCATTCACATAAAGAGAGGGATATGTCACTGTGTACCTGCAATTACATTGATATATGAGCAGACCAACTCTTTGAGATTTATGTGTGTATTTTGTAATTCATTTCTCTACTCTTAGTTAATATATGTGGGAGCCACACTAGTTGTTGGCGTGTAGAGTGACATAAGGCAATGTATCATAATAGATAGGGATGTGAGAGTAGACCAATTCCTTGAGATTCCATAATTATTTGTGTATATTTTGTAATTCCTTACTCTATTATTAACTAGTTGGTGTGCAGAGTCGCATAAGGAACCACATAAGGCACCAAATGTAAGTTCTAGTGAAGGCCCATAAGTTTTCGACCTGAATCAAAAAAATCAATATATCCTAAGAGCTAAATAACTCTTGGAAATAACAAAAGAAATGCTATCTCGTGGAAATAACAAACAAACTTGTCTAGGAATATTTTCTGGTACTCACTAGGCAAATCCTAGAATAGCATAGACATCTTAATGCTTAATTATTAAGCATTCACAGAGATTCTAAACAAGGTACCATTTTGAAATGACACCAAGATGTAATGCTTGTCCAATTCAGATAAATCATATTTGAACGTAATAAATTGGTGTTAAAAAAATTCTGCAAATATTACTGAATAAAGTCCCCATTTAAGCTTTCACAAACGGATTCAGTTTGCAAAGAGTAATTCCAATTATGAAGATACCTTCCATTTGAACCTAATAAATTGGTGTTCATGAAAATTTCTACAAATATTACCAAACAAAGTTCCCATTTAAACTTTAATAAATGGATTCAGTATGCAATAATTAATTCCATTTATGAAGATATATTCCCTTGCTTCAGGGTTATCTTCCATTGTGGTCTGAACCTTCGACTGAACTGTATTGGCATCGAACATAATGCCTTGATACTCACATCAACAATGTCAGAGCTCTCCTTCCCAAATACATAAACTTTCCTCAAAATTGTGAATCGTTAGAAAAATATACAAGTTCTTTTTTCCTAGCAACACTAATCCATTGTTTGGACAAATCAACTAAAAGTGGAAAAACAACAAATTTTCAACCATCTCTACTGCATTATGTCGAAGAATAATTAGAGTTACTCTTTTATAAGACCTGTTACAACAAAGCAATAATATTTAGCATTATTTAAATTCTGCCCTTTTCCCAAACTCAGCTAAACAATTTATTGGTCAAGGCCCTGAATTTAGCACTCCTTTCAGTCATTTTGCCTTCCATTTGTCAAAGGTCTTACCATTCTGCCAATTGTTACAATTTTCTATCCTTCTTGATATGCCAATTTTGAAATGCTTTTGTCCATATTGCAAACCAGCTTCATTGTATCTTTTATGACATTGAGGAATATAACAATGTTTAAGATGCCACATTTGAGGAGAAGTTGCATATTCTCATTTACAGATGCATTCACATACATCAAAATCTTTGACCAGTAAACTCCCATCCAAACAAAAGCAAATCAGCCAGCGAAACTCTCCCACTCAAGAGTACTGAGATCTCGATACCTTTAGTTGAACCTGTCTATATCCATAACTCGATGGTTGAAAATAAGCCTAGATTCACATATATGACATACATAACATCACCATATAAAAATGCATTTGATTCTCTTTACTTAAGTAAAAATATGGCTCACGTCATGGAAGAATAGTAAGAAACTCCAGAATGTTATAATAATTACATAAATCGCATTAAACAACTAAATTTTATATTAATATTTTGAGATGTATCTTTTCCTGTACAAGGTCCCTGCCTCTTCATAATATTTGGGAGCCTTTTCAATGGGACTCCATGTTAAGTTCTTTAGACAGGTCATCTTGCACTTCGAGATCAAACACACCCTCTTTACCAAGACTTAGGATCCATCTTAAAGCTTGGAAACCTCTAAACCTGCAAAAACATAATTGAATTCAAACCATCTGGAAGGACCCACTATGATGTAAAGGAAAGATTCCAAGCACAACTAACACACCTAGTAATTTTGCATTGACAATGCTTGGACAGGCAGCTGGAGGTGCAGAGCTCTCATCTAGAAAGGGTTCCAATTTATTTGCATCTGGCCACACGGGGTATCCTTTAACCTTGCCCTACCAAAGTAAATACAGCCCAATCAAAATTCGTATTTCATAGTCTCAATAATTGAAGGTTACAATTCAGATATTTTCCAGTCAACTTCCATTGACAAATTGTGCACTTTTGACTTACCAGTACATTTAGTGCAGCAAGTGTGGCCATCCCTTCTCGAGTCCACTGAATACACAATTTGAAGATCTCTTCAGTGGGTATTTAATGTTTATAACATTAAATACAATTGGCGAGATAAGATCCAAAATTAATGACGTTGATAAATGCCGAGTGGTAATCATGTTATTCTAGAAATTCAGTATTTTTTTCATGCAGGAGATTACTACTGATACAGATTACTAAGCAGTAGAATAACAATGATATGTAGTCTATGTGAAACCTCAAGAGGAAAATAAACACATCATGATGTCAACAAGCACCCACCATATTCAAAAGGGAGACTATATCTTAAATTATTGTCCTAAAAGAGGAAATAATGACATAGATGAACTAGAAACCAAGTCCCATGTGACATTAAGAGGAAACCAAAATCATGAATCAGAAGCCAAGTCCCATGCGATCTTGGAGGATGTTACTTGGTTGTAATTTTAGAGTTAACCTTACAAAAAAAACAAAGGCAAAGGCAGCCATCACAGAGCCCACACAATTGCTTTAAGGAGAAGCACCAAGGCCGATTGAAAGTTTCGAAAGTTGAAACAAACTATAATGCACACATCTCAAGAGACAGTCACAGTGTTGGTATGCCTCACATGTACAGGCACAGTTACGAATTAGTAATTACATGATTGCTCAATATTGCTGGATTTATTCAAAGGACCAATTATATCCACGAAACTTTTGTATTTCACTAGAGTTTGCTAATGCGTACATGTTAAAGCATTCAAACTTAAGATATGTAATCAGATGGAGTAATCAATCATCAAGGGAAAAACATTTTGTTTGATTATGAATTAGAGGGGGGAATTTCATAGAAATTAAAGAGCTGAGGTCACAGATTCAAATCTGGTTAAATCTCTCAGGGTTACTAACCGCTATTGTGGCTGGCGATTGAACCGCCCTCAATCCAGATATTGCAGGGAAAAGGAGAGGTTATTGTGAGATTTTCCTTGGAAGAAGAAAAAATTGAAGAGATGATGATGGAACACAAAGGTCTTGGAAATGCTAGCCTCTAACAGACGACGATCTCCTCATGCAAATCACAGATTGGTGGGAAACTGTGGGCCAAAAAAATACAGAAAATACAAAATTGCAAAAACTCCTTGGGATAACATCCTTTGGAAATTAGCAGAACTAAAAAGAAAATCCAAATGTGCATAAATGGAAAAAGCAAAAAAAGATGCTAGATGATGCTTAAATGTTAAAACTACTATTTAGACCTTAAGTAAATGCTCCAAGGGACAAACAGAAAACCTATTGTAGAATTGTAGATATATAGCTTTATTTTTTCCCTATCATTCCTACTTTTGTACATATGAAGAGTCTGCATAATAACCTTTGAAGCTGAGGCAATGTGTGGCACCACAACAGCATTCTTCTGCTCTGCAAGACCGGGCTTCATGTATGGCTCATCCTGTACCAGGCCAAACAAGGAATGAAGTGGTTTATTCCTAACACCAAAAGCTTGCAACTTGCTAGTATATGTCTTCTAGAACCAGTAAATACAATAAGAGGGTGCTTGCCTTCCATACTTAACATAAATTCTAGCTTTATTGGCAACACCGATTTGGACATTAAACCAACATATTCGCACACACCAGACTTCAAAACTGCACTAAATATGCATCCAGATGAAAGTGTGCCAAGGTCACTTATAAAGTAAATTACCTCAAACACATCCAGTCCTACACGAAACATGGGATTTGCTTTCAAATGGTCCACTAAGGCTGCTTCATCAATCACTGGGCCTCGGCTTGCATTTACAAGAACTGCTTCCTGCATCCCAGAAGAAACTTTTAATGATAAGTTTTCCATTTTGTCAACTGTATTAAAATCGAGAATGATCAAATAAAATGAAGCGGGATACATAATGTGCTGTTAAAATGATAAATGCTCCGATTTCATAAAGCAAGCTTTGAAATAAAGACATTACCTTCTTCATGATCGATAGCCTGTCTTTGTTAATCAAGTGATAAGTGGTCTTGTCTAGTATAGGATGAAGGCTTATCTGCCAAAAAATAGTATATGTTAAAAGTATAGAAATCAGAGTGCTAAATAGTATGGAATACTCACCATCTTCCTATTACATAGTGTTTTCAGATTTTCAGAAAACATTTCCAAACATTGAATTTTGGCAACACTGTGATATGGTACAAATTTTGTCTCTTGGATCCTAATTACGCAAGACATTTTATCTAAATGTAATCAATCCAGAATAAACAGCAAATAGATGTATACAATTCAAAATTGCAGATTTGAACATAATCCTAATGAAGGCACAAGATCCGAAGAACAATTTAGTCACCACAGTATATCCAATATATCTAATACAACACTCAATCAGACATTCCCTTCCAGAAACTCAAAATCATGTGTTAAATTAAACACAATTATTGCATGTCCATGAGACAGAAAAGAATTTCAAAAGACTGCATGTTATTTAAGTGCAATTAAGTAAAGCAATCGTGAGATACAACATTATGCAAATGCATGTACAATGGCACACATCGTGATGCTTTAATTGTACATTGTCAAATGATGATGGGAGATCAATTAAAATTCATATCAGCGTACTATTCCTTCTACTGTAAGCCACTGTATTTAAAGTGTCAACAAACCCATGTTACCAGGAAGGCCCTGCCCCCATGCACCCACACTTGAAGCGTGCACCAGTCGAGAGCATGCAGTGTTTCAATATCCAAATGTAATAACAAATGCAATAGGAAAGAAGAGACAAGAATGGCGTGGGGTACCTGTACACCCAAGGGTGGATTAATGATGGAGAAAGACATCTCCATAATGTACTCAAAAGAGTGTGTTTTAATTGATGATAGAATGAGTGATTACAAGAGACGGGTAGATCCCTCTTGATATAATTCTCAACCAACAACCCAAGTCGCTTGACACAGCGATACGGGGATTTGAGTATCTGATATGGGACACGTAGACCCCCGAAATGAGACACGGGGGAGATATGTGTGTAGTAAATTACAGAAATAAAACAAATTATATAGGCATAAAGATATACATTTTTTGAATAGTTAAAAAACAGAATTCATCAATGATCAAACACACAAGTGTTGAGAATACACCATAGATTCAAAAGTAACCATAAACTTTAGTTTTTTTCATTTGATGTCATATAAATGTATTACAAAGATAAGGTGATAGATGGGAATGCCAAGGCGACCTACAAAATAGGGAAGTAGAAGAATCTCATAGCTCCTCCTGTAATAATATCTCATAATCAAACCAATCACTATAAAAGAACATTATCGTTCATGAAATGATAAACTCAACAAAATAATGTTAGTCTGTAGATGCATCAAAAGCAAGCAATCTCGGTCTCCATTCTCCTTCTCTACCGAAAAAATTGACAAATTCTCCTTCTCTGCGAAAAAATTGTGACATGGGGCAAAACGCCCCTTATTTCTCTGCTTTGGTGCCTAGGCGCACTTTTTTTTATGTAGTCAGTCATGCACATGTCCAACTCTCATGAAGAAAGAGCCCCAACAGGTCGCATGTCTAATTTGTAGAATTCCCAACATGTAGATGCCCAAGGAGGGTACATATCAAGGATCTTAGCCAACAACTCTCCACTAACTTAACGGTGAATCAATAACGTGTGCAACTAACTACTCATAACTAATTTAGTGGTAAGACATTGATTTGAGTAATTAACAACTCTCAACTACCTTAGTGATCAGTCAACAATGACTCAGCATTAGACTAATAAACTTACAATCAACACAACATGTCCTACGCATCCTGACATGCCAAGAAGGATGAGTCTTGATGTGTCAATGTGTCCAATTTGTCAGATTTGCAACAAGTAGAGGGGGGTAAGTATTAGGTATCTTAGCCAACAACTCTCCACTAACTTAATGGTGAGTCAAGAATGTGTGCAACTAATAACTCTCAACTTAGTGATGAGTCATTAATACGAGTAACTAACAACTCTCAACTAACTTAGTGATGAGTCGATAATGACTCAACAATAGATTAATGACCTTATAAACAACACAACATGTCCTCCCCCTTAATCTCGACTTTAATTATTAATCACCTATTAATACCCTAAACAATTATAGCGAGCCTGACTATACAAAAATGGCCTTTACTAACATATTGGGCCATTAATAGCCTATGGAACCCAACAACTAACAAATAGTAAATACAATAAATACATACAACATGTCCATTAGTAATCTAATAATTGGTTGTTTTAGGGACACAACAGCCCCTTCCTTCTTTAAATGCTTTGAGCTCAAATCATAAGGAAGAGCTAGGTAGAACTACTATTTGTACCCAAAGTCATATACTCATGTAGCCATACAAGTAAGACAGAGACATATACTGCACAACATTGGCTTTGTACCACTGCATTCACTCCCTTCTTAGGACCTTTGATCTCAAAGATGGTGATAACTGGTAACTGCCCAATGAGATCATGGGACATGTTTATGCCATTGTCACTGTATTGATCTTTGTGATTTATTTATGTTGTAGCTAGTGTCACATTGGCAAATTCTATGAGGAGAGGTTGTTCTTGGACAATGCTTATTTGTTCATCAAGTTCAATGCTTACATTCTCTTGTAAATCCCCTTCAGCAAAAGATTTATCACTGTGCACAGTAGGAGATTCATCATGGGGTGGCAAAACAAGAGGCAGTCGGCCAGAGGACCAAGTACTTAAGCGATACAAATCTCATATCTTCCATACGTCTGCGGCCTCTAATGAGGATTAACATATGTTTCGTAGCTGCCGACTCCGCATCAAGTCATTGTGTTTTGCTGGATGTCAATGGGCATTGTTACACTTGGGGCAGCAAGGAGAAGGAGCAACTTGCACATGGAGACCTGATACAACATGACATGCCAACTAGGGTACTAGGATTGTCGAGATTTGACCCAACCTGAGTCAATCCAAAGTAAATCCAATTAGATCCAAGGCAATAACCTCAAAAACTAGGTAGATCCAAGTAGTTATATGGCAACAAAGATCCAAGAAAATGCAGCTCATTGCTTGATATTTTATCTACAAATATCTTACATCGAGGAAGTATGGATTCTTCTAGTATTTTCCAAATTACGGTCAAACTCCTATCTGGGAAAACCAGTCTCTTGTGGGTGGCTACATCAGATCAAGTGGAAGGGATTAAAGGACAACTAGAGCAGAGTCGAAGCATATCAGTGGCTCAGCAGTGATGTATTTATGGGGTGAGAAACTGGAGGACTCTTACAAACTGTCTGATTATAACATATGCAAATATTCAACTATTGTTCTGGTATTGCGTTTACGTGGAGGGGTGGGGGCATCTAGGGGACCCTCATATACAAAGCCAATTTTGTACTCAATAGTGGTTAGATCCAAGCCTCCTACACGAGCAGCCCAACCCACCACGATTCCTAGCCCTTATTTAGTAGAGAAATCTGACAAAGTGCCAAATCTGGAGATCTTCTCTTCAAAAGTTGATGGGATCAAAACCTATTATCAACAATATGTAGTTATTTGCAGATTTAATGGATTTTGGCCCCACTCAGCAAATCTATATCAACGGATTTTTACAAACTGGACCAAGCTATACGAGGTACATTTTTGTTCAAAGAATTTTAACTGTTCAACTTCCAAATAAGGAAGAATATCATAGGGTTATTAATGGGGGGTAGTTCTGGGGAAGAGCGGGGTTGTTTTTGACACCATGGTTTCCTGAATTTGACCCAAACATAATGGTGGTTTCCAAAATGCCAGTTTGGGGCTGCCTTCCTAATTTGCCCCTTCATTTTTGGGGTATTAAAAGATATTGGGTATTCGTTGGGCAGATTTTTAAAAACAAATACTAAGTAGGCAAAGATGGGGTTGTTCACTTATGCCTGTATCTGTATGGAGATTGACCTTAGTAAAGGTCTTCTAGATATGTTGATATTAAAACAGGGCAACTCAAAGTGGGCTCAACTATTAGACTACGAAAATACTGCTTTTTGATGCCAGATTTGCAAACAAACTGGTCATATACAAGACTCTTGTTCTCAATCTAGAGTACATACAAAAAGGAAAATAGAGGTCATCCCCCCAAATCCAAAAGCTAGCAGCCATATATGTCCTGGAATTTGGATGACTAAGAAGACTCTGAAGCAGAGGGTTTGGCTACAAAAACATGTGAAAAGGAGGCATATGGTGGAACTGGAAAACGAAATGCAGATTTACACAAGTCCATGGACTAAAGAAGAAGGAATGTCTCAGGGAACTCCTCCAACAAGGAAGATAGTTTCAAATGAAGTTTCAACTGGAGGAATGAAAAGATCTCGTGCATATGAATCTTCTGATTCGGATAAGGAGTAAGGTCTGATGATTGATCCAGAATATTGACCTACCTTTAGCTCTTGAGGGTCCACCTATATAGGGTTGGACAGAAGTTAAAAAAAAGAAGTTTGTGTTCCCACTTATTATTTTTTCCTTTTAAAGTTGGAAATCAGAAATATGTGAAAATCCTTGGGGATCTTACTGAAATGCTCTCGAAGCATCTGTAAAATGTAACTTTTATTAAAAGTTACGATTTTTTTCCATGGAAAAATAAAATAGGAGATTCATCGAGGAGAGGAAGAGATTCTTGAAAGAGAAGGCAGGAGATGTTTATAAGCTCTTCTAAACCCTCATCACAAGGAGATTGATCATATCGAGGAGGAGGTTCAATCTTTGTAGCTACATCTTCTTCCACTTCCTCACATTTTAGTTTTTGCTCCTTTTGTGCCAATGATACATGCAACTGTTTGTGTCATAGTTGTCACAAAATTTGGAAAGACTCTTTCTTCAACTATTGCAGAAGATGCAACTCCTTTTAATACTCATATCTTCTCATAAAATCCCCTTATACGACTATCCATATTATCTAGGTTTTTATCTTCCTCTCTTGCTCAACAAACGTTTGCTGCAACAATTTCAACTCTTTGGCCATTTTTCCCCAAATTGAAACAATCATTACTTCTTCGTCATAAATCCAAATCAAGCATATAATATACCATTTCGAATCTAAGAAGATGCATTTTCAATGGGAAAATTGAACCTGAGTTCTTCTGATAAGCTACTTACAAGTTACAACCCAAATATATCACTGAGTTCTTCATTTTCAAACTCCGATTTGAATGATTTCTTTTGAAGCCATGTTTTTTTCGAGTAGAATCAAATCTACAATTGTTTTCTGAAAATTGTACTGGAAAAAATTCTAAAAACATTCTAAATGTTGTAGCCCTGTTTCTTTCATCTCTCTTTGGTTTTGAAACCAACAAAAAAGCAAGATCCCCTAAAACTGTAATACCAACTTCCAGTGTTCTGACATCCAAAATGGAACTATTACTGCAACTAAAATTTGATAGTAACAAATGTAATAGAAATAAAGAGACAAGAATGAAGGAGTCGGAGCACCTGCACAACCAAGGGTGGATTGCTCCTACAAATCCTAAATGATGGAGGAAAACATCTCCATAATGTACTCAAAAAAGTTATATGTTTTGATTGATAATAGACTTGATTGATTATAACTGAGGGGGCAGAACCCATTTAATACAACTCTCTACCAACTCTCCACTAACTTAGTGGTGAATCATTAATGTGTGTAACTAACAACTCTTAACAAACTTAGTGACGAGTCATTTATATGAATAACTAACAACTCTCAACTTACTGTCAGTTATGAGTCATTAATGACTCAACATTAGAATAATGAGATTACAAACCAAATAGCTCATGTATAAAATATGTTGGGTATAGGTACACAACAGAAAGTGTGAAGCACTTTAAGGAGCATGCTTATCAAACACACTCGTTCCAAGAGCACGCTTCTGACCCTTAAAAAATGTACCCTAGAACTATCAAATCCGTCTCTCTAAGTGCATTGTCATAGTGATGTTGAGGCGCTCTTGAACCAAAGTCATGGCATTCCCACAATGATTCTGAGACAATCCCAAGGCATTCCCCAAGCACTCCCATGCAAGCAAAAATTCCTTTTTATTTATTTTTTATTTTGCATGCAAGATCCAAATTAAGGCCCCATGGCTTATGGCAAGGGACGAGAGAGATAAAAAACCTATTTCACCAAACTTCTCATTCTATTTGTGAATTCACTCATCTGTGGCTAGGGTTTTTAAGTGTGCTTCTTGCTGGGTTTTTAGGAGAGCATATTTGTGAGAGATTGCAAGAGAGATTGAAAGTTTTCATAGTCACATTCTATTTTTCTTAGGGAGTTGAAAAGGTAAACTCTAAGCCCTCTCCCTGTTACTTTTATTTTTCTTTGTGTCATTTGTTTGTGGATTTGCTCCCTTCTCCTACTCTTTCTCGTTTCTTCTCCCTCATTCTATTGCAATTTTTTAATCAAAGACTTGAAGAACACGTTCCTCATGTGGTGTATGATTCTTTTTTTATTCTAACGATGTTGGGAAATAGAAATCATGAGGAAGAATATGAGAATGTTCATAATGACCCATTCTATGAAGAAGAGGGAGAAGTCGAAGGGGATGAAGGGGAAGAAGGTGAAAGTGATGGTGAAGTATGTGATAAACAGCCCTTGTGGAAGCATGAGATAAAACTTGAAGGGGGTCAAACCACTAAATTCATATGTAACCATGGATGTAATGAGGGCAAACCTTACATCCGTTCATATACCCATGTGCAAAAGCATCTCTGCAAGGTATGGATGGGTTCAAAATCCTTGGGAATCAATACTTGCACCTATGCACCAAAAGAAGTTAGAGCAAAATATTTCATGGAAGAGGAAGAAGCACAACAAAATTATGGTAATAAAAAATGAAAGGTTCAATTTGGCACCAAATCTAGAGTGTTCATCCAATCCAACTTTACCCAATCCCCTAGTGCTAATAGACCTACAACCATGCATACGGGGTGTAGAACAATAGCATATTTCCTTGATGATGCTGGTAGGAACGATGTGGATACAAAGGTTGTGAAATTTCTCTATGCATGTGGTACACATTCAATGTTCTTCAGTACCCCTACTGGCATGAGATGGCTCCTACCATCAATAATGCCCCAAAGGATAAAACAACCTCAAATATGAGAAAATCGAAACCTAATTACTAGAAATCCAAAGTCCAAAGAGCTCTAGAACAGTTTACAGATGCTTGGGGTGAATATGGGGTATCCATTTTATCTAATGGTTGGACAAATGTGCGTGCAATTGTTAAGTGTTCTTAGTGTGTACACTAGTAGTGTGGTATTTCCTTGTAGCCTATGACACCTCACCATTTGACAATACCACTACTATTATTCCAAATCTCTTACTGAAAACCATTAAAGAAATTTGGTCATGGAATGTCATACCAGTTATAATTGATGATGAACCTAATTGTAAGGCAAAAGGAGTAATCACTAATCAAGTATATACTTACAATTTTTGGTTTGGGTGTTTGGTTCACACATTGAACCTTTTGATGCATGATATTATTGAGCTAAAAACTGAAGATTGTAAATGGATCGATACTAGATACAAGAGAGGGAAGAGGATCATAAAATTCATCACCATTCATAGTGCCATCCAATACATTTTATGTGCTCACTCTAAGTTGGAGCTACTTAAGCTTGCAAAATACCAGATTTGCTAGCTATCTTCAAGGGACTTTTGAAAGTATGGCGGGCATTAGCTTATATGGTGGTGATTGAGTGATGGGAGATGACACTGCAGACATATAATAGAAAGTTATCTTATGAGGTGCAAGAAACCATTCTCGATGGTCACTTTTGGTCAGAAGTTAAATATGTCCTACAGTCCACCAAGCATGTTTATAACACGACTCAATTCACAAATTCAAATAAGACAGTGATTGGGAGGCTGGATCAAACACATTAATGGGCCTAGAGATGCAACCTTGTATCAGCATTTATGTAAAGAGCTTGTTAAGTGGTGGGACAAAGCTAAATATTCCACTCCCTGTCTGAGCATGTGTCCCTACAAAATATCATTCTACATCATGGCTAAATTCAACAACACCTGATGGTGGGGTGAGGAAAAGACCATGCATAGATCCAAAGGTTCAAAACAGATACATGATTGCATTAGACAAAATAGTCCCTGATGAGGTTAAGTGTGATCTCATGTGCATTAGCAGGCAAAGACCATTTGGTTTTTTCCATGCTGTTAAAGATCAAGATAAGATGACTCCTATCCAATGGTGGAACTTGTATAGAGGTCCTACCTCACAATTGCAGTGTTTGGCACTGAGGACGCTTTAACAAGTTGTGAACATTTTTTCTACAAAGAGGTGTTGAAGCACCTACATCTTCATTCAGGGTGTGAAGGGAAACAAGTTCAATGTAGACAGGGAAAAAACTTTGTTTATGTCCACTATTACTTGAGGTTGTTGTCCCGTTACTGTGAGGCAGCAAACACTAATAAAACATATAAGACTAAATCTTTCAAGCCTAGGTGACTACTGTCCTAATGTTCTCTCACTAAATAACTCAAAAACAGAATTTATTTAAAAGTGGAAAATTGAATTTCTGAACATTGCATCAATCACACACTAGCTATAAAATGAACAGCGAAAGAAACAAAACACATACAGAGGGATTTCTCCTTCAAATAAGCTTTTCATTCCTTTGATCAATGCTTACAAGGTGCCCTATGTAGCCTGCTTTCAACCAGCAGCTGTACAGTCAATAAAATCGCCTCAAACAACAGTGTACAGCCAGATCTAAGGGTGTACGGCCTGTGCATGAAGAAAGGACTGCTACAACAGTGGTACGGCCTATATGGCCCACTGTATGTGCTGGTCACTTCAGCAATCTGCTCCTCTTCTTATCCTTAAATGCACTCTTCCCTCTTACAGCTCTCTTGCCATCTTCTCATGTGTGTGATTGACCTCTCCTATCTTGTCATTTTATACTCTAAGAGAAGATAACTAATCTCCTCAATCCTAGCTGCCATCTATCTCAATCTTGAGATGTACAGCTAAGATTAAATCCTAATCTAAGTCACTAATGTTCTAGAACTTTTAGAATATTTCATTTAGATTCCTAAGACTAGTTGACTTCAAAACATTAGACTTTCACTTTTATTTTTCAAGTGAAATTACAAGATAGAATTAGTGATCACCTTTCCAAGGTGGTCACGAAAGAAATGTCTCTAACTACTTCTTGCACATTCACGCTGAAGCCTATGCAAGAAGTTCTTGCTCAAGCTACATTTCTCAACACTCCCTCTTAGCAAGGAAGGAATTTTGCCCAATCCAAGTCTGTCTCTGAATGCCTCGAACTTCCGTTTTGCTAAGTGCTTGCTCAAAATATCAGTTACATGTTGATCTATGGGAATATACTAGAGCTTCACTGCTCCCTTCTGAATCCTATCTCATATGAAGTGATATATGATCTCTATGTGTTTGGACCTGTCATAAAACACTGGATTTTTAGAGAATTTGATACAACACTGATTATCACAGTAAATCACCATGGGATCCAACTCCTAATCAAACAGTCCTGTAACTAACTTGCGAAGCCAAATGGCCTCTCAACTAGTAGTACTCGCTACAAAGTATTTTCCCTCTGTTGAGCTAAGTGCCACAGAAGTCTGCTTCCTGCTAAACTAGGATATCATCATTGATCCCAAGCTAAAGAAACACCTTGAGGTGCCCTTCTTGTCTATTGCACTGCCTACCCAATTTGAGACTAAATACCCCTGCAACTTCACTTCACCATCTCCAAGATATCTTTGACCATACTCCACTATTGCCCTCAAATATATTAGCACATGTTTTTCTACTACCCCAATGTTCCTGCCTTGGATCCACCATGCACTAAATTAAGGTGTTCACTGCAAAACATATATTTGGTCTAGTATTGAGCAAATACATCAAGGAACCTATTAATTGTCTATACAACATGGGATCCACCAACTCTAAACCTGAAGTTGTCACCTTCTTCAGATTAGTGTTCATGGGTGTGGCCATAGGTTTGCAATCCTCCATCCAAAACCTCTTTAGGATCTCAACTGCATACTTACCCTGCCCAAAGAAAAGCTCCCCCGATTTTTGCCAAACCTCCAAACCCAAGAAGTAATGCATCATGTCAACATCCTTCATATCAAACTCGACTTTCATGTCTTCTTTGCACCCTGCAATGAGCTTTTATGCACCTATAAGAAACCACTCATCTACATACAACACCAAAATGCACAAATCAGTCCCAACAAATATATAATATAAGTTAGGATCTACATCACTTTTGGTGAAGCCCATACTCTGCAGATTCTATCTATCCTAGAATACCATGTTCTCGGTGATTGCTTTCTAAAGCTTTCAAACATGGGGCTCTTTCCCATTTACCTCAAAGCCCCAAGACTGCTCTATGTACACTTCTTCCTCAATGATCCCATTAAGGGAAGTTTTCTTCACATTCATCTAATGTATCCTCCATCCCATAAATGAAACTAAGGACATAATTGCTCGAATGGAAGTGTACCTAGTGACTGGAGAAAATGTCTCCTCATAGTCCACTCACTTATTCTGGCAAAACCCTCTCACCACGAACCTCACCTTGAAATTCTCACTATTGCCATCTGTTGCACGCTTGATCTTGTAGAGCCACTTGGAAATCACTACTAACTGTTGAATTTAGCCCTATATCTCAGTCACTGAGATTGCTGCCAATAAATTAACTAAACCAGAAATTATTACTCCTAATATAAAATCTGAATTTATGCAGAAACCAACAGCTGAAATATAGAACAGAAATATAACAGCGGAAGCATACAGAACAAGCACATAAATAACACAAGACACCAGATGTTACCCTGGAAACCCCAGTGTGGGGAAAACCAGCTAAGGAGGGGCTTTATTGAGTCTTCTGGGAAAAAATTACAGTCATTTCTGGAAATTCACAACAGCAACACAGAAATTTCTTACAGCACTAATAAGCAGTGTTCTGGGAACTATATGGCCCTCCAACACCTCTCCAAATAGTGCAGAAATTTTCCCCACTGTTGCTGCCCTTTTTCACAGTTGTACGGCCCTCCTAGTGCGCCTCTCTAGTCTACTGAACAGCCCAAAAATCTCAGCCACCAAGTTGTTGTGCTGTACGGCTCTATACGGCTTGTTATACGTTCTGTACAGTCCTCAGAAAGGCTGTTGCACGGCCCAGCTGCACCCAGAAATCTTCAAAGTTCAAACTATATTTCGCTGCCTTTGTCGAGCTCCTTCAGCCCTCAATTCGCCCTAAAGATGGCTGCCATGTTCTGCATTTGCTCAAATGCAAAACTCAGCCACTCACTCTAGCTCTAGCGCCCTCCTTCAACTCTCACTTGCTCACTCGCAAATGAGAATTGTGTTTTGTCCTCTCACCCTCAACCTCCTTTTATCTCCCTAGCAGCCTCCCATCCTCCTTGAGAGTTGGGGCTGTTGGACCCCACTCTCCACTAGGAGGTGCGCCCCCCTTGGTCAGGGACCCACACTCCACTAGCAGCCACCTAGAGGTGTGCCCTCCTTGGTCTGGGTCCCACAAACCACCTAGACACCTTCATGAGGTGCGCCCTCTCTACCTGGGCCCCACAAACCATTAAAGGAGAAATCTGTTGCAAGCCGAAGCCTAAGGCTGAGATAAAAAATGTTGATCTAGGTTGATTAAGGTGTCCCACAGCTGGCCTAGGACATAGGCACAGCTGAGACACCAAACCGAACTAAAACTAACACTCCCTCTTAGCGAGGGAGGTGTCTCCACCAGGATCAATCTCTGATCCAATCAAATATGTTGTTGTTGTTGTAGTTGCTCCCTCTGAACCAGAATATCCACCCGCTACTTCTGTTGCACTCTGATTTGATGTGTTGTCTCACTCAGCCATCAATGTCAAGTCATACCAGCTGACTTTCTTTGACACTGATCTCTGGTCCAAGATCCCCCTAGACCCACCTACAAGTTGTCCCAGCACCCCTTGCCTGATGCCAAGCCTCACTACTGCATCCAAGGCCGCTCCCTCTGCCTGTATGAGCACATGTCCATAAGCGAACATTACATCATACCCCATATCCTCCAGAGCTGATATAGAGAGCAAGTTAACCTTAAGCTCTGGCACATACATCACCTCATCCACCTCCAGAGACACTCCTGACTCTAGTTGGAATCAGACGAATCCAACCCCCATTACTGCATGTCTGGTGCACGCCCCATTCTTCACATGGCAGTCTGAGCCCGTCTCCAAAATACTAAGGAACACTGACCTCATTCCCGTCATATGGTGAGATGACCCACTGTCCACGAACCATGCCCTGTTGTCCTCAAACTCAACCAATCTACAGTTGCTAGAAAGAGTGGCAACCAGAGAAATTCATCCTCGAATTTCTCTGCAAATGCATCCATCTAAGTAGATGTTGTAGTTGCTACCTCTGACTCCCTCTTCTTCTTCTTGCTAGGACACTTGTTGGCATAGTGGACAGTTTCGTGACATGCAAAGCATCTCAAGTTGCTCATGTCCCTAGAGCCTCCCGCTCCACTTCTCTTCTTTGCATGAAGAGCCACGTTCTCCTCCTCCTCACTCTTCGGTTGACTAGCCTGAGATGCATCTACTCGCATCTCCTCTTGGGTGAAGTCATCCCACAACCTCTCCCAATCAGGGAGTTTCTCCCGTGCAACCACCCCTCGGACAAACACGCCCCACTACTTGGTGAAGCCATTCAAGGTTGTCCTCACCATCTCGGTCTCGTCCACGGTCTCTCCCACTGCTACAAGTTCATCTCGAATCTGAGTGAACTTTGTGAGGTAAGTGACCATCGACTCTCCCTTGGCCATCTTCGTGCTTCTCAGCTTCTCTCTGAGCAGCATGATGCATCTCTTTGCTCTGGTTGTCAAACTAGTATAGCTTTACCAGGGCCTCCCACATTTCCCTTGTCGTCTTCTTGCCAGACAAATGTGGAATGATGTGGTCCTTGACACCATCCACAAGAATCCTTCTGGCCTTGACATCCCTCTTGGCATGGGCTAGTTGTAATGGATCAGCTAGGGCTACCACTTTTCCTTTTGCAATTTTTAGCAGCCCATTCTCCTCCAGCACCAAGCCAATTCGCTCCCTCCAAAGACAGAAATTTGAGGCTTCATCCAACCTGTCCTCAACCCTCAAGCCTGCACTGGCCATTTGAGTATGTTGTCCTATTTTGCCCACACACTCTTGGTTTTTTGTCCACTTGTTGATTTAGACTTGCTGGTATGCACAACAAGTCATTTGGTTGTCCTGTACTCAGAAGTTGAGCTCTAATACCATGTTGAATTTAGCCCTATATCTCAATCACTGAGATTGCTGCCAATAAATTAACTAAACCAGAAATTACTACTGCTGATATAAAATCTGAATTTATGCAGAAACCTACAGCTGAAATATAGAACGGAAATATAACAGCGGAAGCATACAGAACAAGCACATAAATAACACAAACACCATATCTTACCCTGGAAACCCCGGTGTGGGGAAAACCAGCTAAGGAGGGGCTTTATTGAGTCTTCTAGGCAAAAATTACAGTCATTTCTGGAAATTTACAACAGCAACAAAGAAATTTCTTACAACACTAATAAGCAGTGTTTTGGGAGCTATATGGCCCTCCAACACTTCTCCAAATAGTGCAGAAATTTTTCCTGTTGTTGCTGCCCTTTTTCACAGTTGTACAGCCCTCCTAGTGCGCCTCTCTGGTCTATTGAACAGCCCAGAGATCTCAGCCACCAAGCTGTTCTGTTGTACGGTCTGTACAGTCCTCAGAAAGGTTGTTGCACCCAGAAATCTTCAGACTATATTTTGCTGCCTTTTCCCAGCTCCTTCAGCCCTCAATTCGCCTTGAAGATGGCTGCCCTGTTCTGCATTTGCTCAGCTACAAAACTCAGCCACTCACTCTAGCTCTAGCGCCCTCCTTCAGCTCTCAATTGCTCACTCACAAATGAGAATTGTGTTCTGTCCTCTCACCCTCAGCCTCCTTTTATCTCCCTAGCAACCTCCCATCCTCCTTGACAAGTGTCCCAAGGCTTGGCCTCAATGGTTGAGAGTTGGGGCCGCTGGACCCCACTCTCCACTAGGAGGTGCGCCCCCCTAGTCAGGGACCCACACTCCACTAGCAGCCACCTAGAGGTGCACCCTCTTTGGTCTGGGTCCCACAAACCACCCAGCCACCTTCATGAGGTGCGCCCTCTCTCCCTGGACCCCACAAACCACTCAAGCAGAAATTTGTTGCAAACCTAACCCTAAGGCTGAGATAAAAAATGTTGATCTGGGTTGATTAAAGTGTCCCACGGCTGGCCTGGGACAATAGGCATAGCTGAGACACCAAACCAAGCTAAAACTACCACTGACTTCCCCTCTAGTCTTGCCATTATGTCCCAAACATCATTCTTCATGATGGAGGTGCACTCCACCATGGCATCCTACCATACCTACTAGTCTGCTACCTCTTGAAAGCTGGAAAGCTCGAAATCTATGATGTTGTTCGTCAATGCCATGTAATCTGGAAACTTCTTCAAACGTCTTTTCTCCCTAAATGTGCTCCTAGGAGCCTCAACATACTCCTGAGCATCCCTTTATGTCTAAGTGAACCATCGAGATCACTTGATAGAAGTGGAAGGGGCTACTGTCTCCTCCTCTTCACTTGAAAGTTGTTGTACTGCTCTGGAAGTCACAGATGACCAGGGCTCAACCTTTGGAGCTTCAAGCTCCTCATCCTCTATCACTAGAATAGGTTCATGGGATTACCTGGATGTAAATACTTGCTCAAAATTTACATTCCTTCTCACTACTATCTTCCTTTGCTCTAAAAATAGAGACCCTATAGGCCTTTGAAGTCTCACTATAACCTACAAATAATCCCTTCCTACTGGAGGGCTCCAACTTGGTCCTCTTCTCTATTGGTACTAGATATAAACTAGACAGCCAAAGATGCAAAAACGATTTGCCTATGGCTTCACACCATTAAATGCCTTTTATGGTGTCTTGTCCTCCAAGATCCTGTGAAGACACTAGTTCTAGATGTAGACTATTGTGTTGCATGCCTCTACCCAAAGAAACATCAACAAGTCTTGGTCATGAATCATGGCCTTAGAAGCCCCTATGATGGATTGATTATTCCGCTCTACAACCCCATTCTGTTGTGGGTTGTACAGAACAGTCATCCCTCTCTTGATTCTTGATTCCTTGCAAAACCATCGAACTCCTTGGAGGTATACTCACCCCCATTGTCCGATCCCAAGACTTTGATCTTCTTCTTTGTCTAGTTTTCAACTAGTGCTTTGAACTCCTGAAAGTTGCTAAAGACCTCATCCTTGGTCTTTAGGAAGTAGATCCAAGTTTTAAGAGAGAAGTCATCAATGAAGAAAACATAGTACATGCTTCCTAAAATTGATGCTACTGACATTGATCCACAAACATCTGAATGCACTAGGTCTAGAATCTCCTTCGACTTATGCTTGCTACTTGAGAAAACAACCTTGGCATGCTTGCCATGCGTGCACCCTCTTCATACTCCATGCTACTCAATAGTAAACTCTGAAAGACCTGCAACTATCTCTCTCGGAATAGGCAACACCCTGTAATGCAAGTTCCCCATCCTCTTGTGCCACAACTCGCACAAGCTATCATTGTTATGAACTAGGGCTCAAATAGGTTCACCCTACAACCTATAAAAATCACCTTCTCTAACCCCTATTACTTGAGTTGTATTTGGGCTAGATTCCTTCGGCCTAATGAGGACTTGTTGGTTCTTGAACCCAACTACATAGCCCTTATCCTCCATAACCGAAATTGAAAGCAAAATGTTTCCGAGACTTGGAACAAACAAGACATCATCAAAATATAAAGAGTTATCTAACTCGAGTGAGAAGGGACTAGTACCAACGCCTACTACTGGGTACTTGGCATCATCACCAAGCTCAACCTATGCTCTTGAGTCTTGCATCGTTTGACTAGAAAATAATGGTCGGGTTGATGTCGTATGATGAGATGCCCCACTATCTAAATACCATGCATTCCTAGGAACCGTGTTGGTAGAAAGGCAAGAGACCATCAACAAATTCTTCTTGAACTTGGCATCAAACGCCTTCATCTAAGTTTCTGCAAAGGCTACTACTTGCTTCTGTTGTTGCTTCCCTTTACCCTTCTTATATGGACACTGTGATGCATAATGACCATGCTTATGACAAATGAAGCACTTGATTTTACTCAAGTCCTTCTTTCTTGGTTGTGAGGCTAACTCCTCACTCTTTCCCTTACCCTTGCTTGGTGCTTTACCTCTACCTTTATTTGTCTGACTAAACAGAGCTAGATTCTTATCACCACCCTTCTTGCTACCCTTCAACCATCCAAGTCTCCTCCTGGATATAGTCATCCCATCGCCTTTCAAAGTTAGGAAGGTTCTCATGAGCACAAATACCCTTAACAAACGATTCTCATGAAGCTAGGAACCCATTCAATGCCAAGTTCACTAGCTTTGTATCTACAATCTTCTTCCCAACTGTTGCAAGTATCACAAATTTGTGTGACCTTCATAAGGTAACTTGTCACTGAATCTGATCTAGTCATCTCTATGGATGTAAGTTTGTTTCGCAATATCATCTTTATGTTTATGTCCTCACTCTAGTAGAGGTTTACTAAGGCATGAAACATCTACTTTATCATCTTCTTTTCAGATATATGAGGGATCAAATGATCCTTTATGGTGTCCAAGATCACCCGCTTGACCTTCACTTCCTTTTTCTTGTGAGCTACCAACTGCTGCGGATCTGTAGGCGAAGGCACAACATCCTTAACAATATCCCAAAGATCATTCTCTTCTAATAAGAGTGCAACCCTCACTTTCCATGACAAGAAATTTGAGGTGCCATCCAGTCTATCCTCAAATCTAAGGCTGGCTAAGGCCATCTCTGCACTCTAATGCACAAACTCCCGGATCTGAAAATTTAGTCCTTTAAAGAAATAATGAAACCCGCTCTAATTGTTGGTCCTTCTTTCTGGCATTTGGTTTACTGCTATAAACCCTTGAGAATCTCAATCAAAGAACCTGGCTCTAATACCATGTGAATTTTCAATCCTAGGTGACTGTTGTCCTAATGTTCTCTCATTAAATAACTCAAAAACATAATTTATTTAACAGAAAAAAATTGAATTTCTGAACATTGCATCCATCACACATTAACTGAAAAATGAATAGTGGAAGAAATAAAACACATACATAGGGATTTCTCCTTCAGATCAGCTTTTCATTCCTTTGATCAAAGCTTACATGGTGACCTCTGCAGCCTACTTTGAACCAGCAACTGTACGGTCAATAAAATCACCACAAACAGCAGTGTATGGCTACATCTGAGGGTGTACGACCAGATTTGAGGATATACGGCATGTGCATGAAGAATTGTTACAACAGTGGTACTGCCTGTATGGCCTGCTGTACTTGCTAGTCACTTTAGCCCTCTTCTTCTCCTTGAATGCACTCTGCCCTCTTCCAGCTCTATTTTCGTTTCTTTGATCAAAGTTTACAAGGTGACCTCCGCAACCTACTTTGCACCAGCAGCTGTATGGTCAATAAAATCACCTCAAATAGCACTATACGGTCAGATCTGAGGGTATACGACCAAATCTGAGGATGCACAGCTTGTGCATGAAGAAAGGATTGCTACAACAGTGGTACGGCCTATATGGCCTGTTGTACTTGCTGGTCACTTCAGTAATCTGCTCCTCTTCTCTTTGATTATTCCAGCTCTCTTGTTGTCTTCCCATGTGTGTGACTGACCTCTCCTATCTTGTCCTATTTATGCTTTGAGAGAAGATAACTAATCTCCTCAATCTTAGCTGCCACCTATCTCAATCTTGAGATGTAAGGCCAAGATTAAATACTAATCCAAGTCACTAATGTTTTAGAACTTCTAGAATATTTCATTTAGATTCCTAAAACTAGTTGACTTCAAAACATTAGACTTTCACTTTTATTATTTATTTTTCAAGTGAAATTGCAAGATTAGAGATCGCCTTTCCAAAGTTGGTCACCAAAGAAATGTCTCAAACTACTTCTTGCACGTTCACATTGAAGCCTGTGCAAGAAGTTCCTACTCGAGCTACATTTCTCAACAAAGACTTGGGACAAAAATCTAGAGGAGTCTAATTTGGAGGATGGGGCAATAGTTTTGGAAAACTTGGAGTCCAATCTTATTTTTAAGGCTAGGAGACTCTAGATGTTGAACATGCTAAGATCCCGCCCCCATCAACTGCCATTGTCAACAACACTCCAACCACAAGGGCTTCAACTTCACATCCATGACCATGTGGGCACCATGTAGCTTGTGGCAGTTCCCGTACCAGTGTTTTTAATACACCTAATATTAGATCAAGAGAACTAGAAATTGCTAGTGGCAAGAAGACAACCAAGTAGATAGTATAATTAGAATAACGAATTGTTTTTTTTAATATCTAAATTTGTCAGACTTTACTACTTTAACTCACTTTAGTGTTTTCAGTTTCTAATGTCTATTTTTAAATTGGGCACATGGCCTATTTTGTAAACATCTTGTATCATAATGCATGCTATAACTGTATGGTAATGATGGCCTATTTCATTTTATAAATTTATAGTCTACTTTCTGCTATCTAGTTTAAAGCTTTGTGAGATTGTAATGGCTAAATAGTTAATGCAACATGTTATCTGTGCGCTAAATGGTTGATGCTCTAATGATTAATCTACTAAATATGGCATTTCTAACTTCTAAATAATGTAGTATTCATCTGCAAGTCGTAGCACAAAAAACTATGTTTTAATATTTCGGCAACTAATTTGGCATTCTGCATGTTTTTTTGAACCTATATGCATTAAAATGTATAAAAAGGTGGTTTTTTGGGAATCGACACTCCGTCTCTACACTTTGCCCCAGCGCCTGCTCCAAGATGTGATGTCCCATTCCCAAGAGTAGGCCAGTAGGGAGTGACTTAGTAGTCTATTTGTTCTCGTAGACTATAGTCAGGCACAAACAGGGAACAAGAGGAGAAATAAGGGAGATTTGGTGGCTAAACGATGAATTAAACCAAAAAGCATAGGAAAAGTCACTTAAGCCTAAGTCAACAAAGAAATAGAACGAAAAGGTGTTAAAGGGGGACTTAATTAATTAATTACTCACCTTAGGAGGAAAAGCGCCTAGCTTAAGTGATGTCAATGGTGAATTAGATCGGGAAGAGTATAAAGGGAGGAATTCGACTTAATTCCTCATTATGTTATGATTTGATGTTGAGATATTTGCAGAGGAGGAGGAAATCGACCCCCTTGTTGCTTTGTGGATTTCTGGAGGAAACCACCACCATTGATCAGTTTTGGTATTGAGAGACACACCCTAGCCTATCGGAGATACCATCCAGGTATTTCACCATGCATTTCAGGTATCCAGTTCAGTGATTGCGCAGCTCAGCCAGTGAGGGCACAAGGGTTAGAGAGAGGGTTTGTGTGGTCGCATGAGACAATTCAGTGTTTTGCAGATCCCTTCCGACCCATTAGAGAGCTAGTTAGGGCGCACCTTTTGAGCCACCTGTCGTCATTTTCTGACGGTGGAATCTCCTAGAACGCAACTGATAGTCAATTACGGCGCAGCTCTCAAGGAAGCACATTTGGGGTTCCAGGGGGTATTCCGGAGCAGATCTAAGGAAACCCTTCCAACCCATTATAGAGGAGGCCAAGACGATTGTTTCGAGTCATACATTGTCAGATTCTGCTGGTGGGATCACTAGGGCACACTCCCACAGCCCAGGAGGTACGCAAACCCCCAGGGGGTGACATCCGAAGCTTCAGAGGTCGAATCTTCAGTCCGACAATCACCAGGATCAGCCTAGAGGCCAGGGCACTTCTTTTGAGACAGTTTCCAGTCCATTCCGACGGGTATCGCCATCAGGGCGAGTTTTCCAGATTCTATAGCAGTTACCATGAGCATCCGCATTGCTTTTTGTCGATCTATCCGTGCATGCACAGATCAGCCTTCATTCTTATGATCACGGATATTTCTTGTTAGTTGATTTGTATTCCAGTGAGGATCCATGAGATCTAATTGATGATTAGTATATCTGCTTCCAGCTTATTATTGTATTTCCTGCTTTTTCCTCATTATATATATCAGTGAGTTGTATTGTCCTTTCTTTCGCATGCATTATATTTATACTACTAAAACACTTAATGAATGAAACACACATGCGAAAATCACCAAGCATATTCACACATTAACTCAAACACATCCAGAAACCCCCAAAGTATCAGACTTCAGTGACAAAACCGTACTTCATCAGTAGATATCCAGATCAGCTGGATCAGAGATATTTCAGTGGAATCAGAGCCTTCTTCCTGCCAGCCTGTGAAGAAGTGCTTCTCATGACCCCATGAATCCGGGAACAGGTGAAGAATACCCAGAGGGGCGAGGACATATTGGGAACGAGTACATTCAGTACCGCAGAGGTCATAGCAGAGATAGGAGGGATAGAAACCGAAGGGATTACACCCCCTTCCACACTCAGTTAGATACAGAACCAGAGATAGAGGACAAAGAGCATACCAGTTCAGACACAGAGGTCGAGATAGAGAGGACTATGGGTGACAGGCGTGAGACACCCAAGGGTAGGGGGAAAGGCCCCGAGACACATATTGACAGTACATAGGCCATGTTGAATGACCTAGCTAGGGGATAGAGAGACATGATGAACGCCATACAGCATATGGCTATTAGTGCACAGATGCTCCACCATAGCATGAGCACAATAGTTTCCAACACCACAGGAGGGCCGAGTGGTTCAGGGGGACACCAGGGAGGTGGAGCCAGTGGATCTCAGGGCGAGGCTAGTCCAAACCCTTCACCAGTCTGAGCTTACACTTCATCTGGGAGGATTCCCCGACCTTTATACCCACAATTCCAGGCAGGACAGTCATTGGGACAGTCAGGGCCGACAGGAGGACAGTCGGGTTAGGGACAGGTGGTGCCATAGGATCCGTTCGGGGAGTACAGGAGAGACTACTTGGCACTAGGACCAAAGTTCCATGCAGACATGAGTTTGATGGACTATTGTTCGATCAAATATCGAAACAGACCCCGGGAGGCACAGAGAGGCAACGGGCAAACTCACAACATGGATTTCATCAAGAAAGTGGGAAAGTTGAATATTCCTACTTTCTATGGATCATCACGTTGCTCAGCTCAGGCATGGGTTCAGAAGCTTGACGCATACTTCAAGATTAACCCAATGACAGAGTCGGAAGCTATCAGCTTCGCCACAATGCACTTGGAGGAGGAGGCACACGAGTGGTGGTACCATGGGCTGGTGACGTTGGGTGACAGCGACATTACTTCATATTTGGAGTTCACTGAGAGGTTGATGGAGAGATTTGACATGAGAGATCCAGAGCTCCACTTCAAGGACCTTACACAGTTGAGGTAGACTGGATCAATTGAGGCCTTCATCTCAGAGTTCCAGCGGAAGACAGTGGCCGTATATGATATATCAAAGCACAGATTGGTGATGTTGTTCATTGAGGCATTGACAGAACCATTGAGGGGTTGGGTTAAGGCTTTCATGCCTCACACCTTACAGGAGGCCATTGTGCGCAAGAGAGACATGGGGGACTCGACGCTAAAACCAAAAACCTTTACCAAACCCTATGTACCACAGAGAGACAAGGATCAGAGAAATCCTCAAAGGAAATGGAAGGGTAAGCCCAAATTGGATGATGACACGAGGCGAGAGTTGATGAGGAAGAAGCTTTGCTTCTCTTGCAGAGACCCTTGGGTTCCAGGGCATAGATGCATGGGAAAGGGACAAATCCAATACATTGAAGTGGAATCAGACAGCGAGGAGGAGGATGAGGATATCGGGGCACAAGCAGACAGTGATTCAGAGGATAAGACCACACATGGGCCAGAGCAGCAGCCAAAGAAACCTCAAATACCAGCATGGGCATCGCCCAAGGAGGAGACCAGACCTCGTAGAGAGGTGAAAGGGGGAACCATAGCAACCCTTTCAGGAGCACCCAGGTACAACACTCTCAGGCTCAAGGGACTTGTACATGGGCAACACATGACCGCTTTAGTTGATGGTGGGGGCACCCACAATTTCATAGATGCATCCTTGGTAGCCAGGAGGGGGTTACGCACTGAGGAGTTTGAGGGATTCCACGTGGCAGTGGAAAATGGGTACACAATGACATGTTTAGACATGATCCCAGATCTAGAGGTCAAACTAGGCAACTACACCATGACAGATACCTTCTATGTAGTTGAGCTATCAGATACCGATGTCGTATTAGGGGTATAGTGGTTATATTCATTGGGGGAGATTGGGTTCAACTATCAGACGTTGACAATGAGCTTCAGAGACGCCAGTGGATCGAGAGTGGTGTTGAGAGGCATGTCTACAAGAGCACCACGAGTAGTATCAGCAAAAAGGATGGAGCGGATCTTCCGTCACGGCGATGTGGCCTATGCAGCAGAGTGTTTGATCACCACGCGGAAGGATTCAGAGGGCAGAGAGCATTACCATCCACAGATCAGAGAGCTTCTGAGTCAGTATGAGCCAGTGTTTGGGCCGATACCACCAGGGAGACCACCAGACAAGGGATTTGAGCACACGATCGAGTTGGAGGCGGGGGCTACACCGGTGATCACCACGCCCTATAGGCACCCCAAGAAATTCAAGGACGAGATTGAGAAAGCAATCAAAGAATTGCTTGTGATGGGGCACATCAGGCCCAGCATGAGTCCTTTTGCATCTTCAGTCGTTTTGATATTGAAAAAGGATGGCATGTTGTGGATGTGCATTGATTACAGAGCACTCAACAAGAAAACGATCAAGAATAGGTACCCCATTCCACGCATAAATGAGTTGATGGACGAGTTACATGGGGCAATTTTCTTCACCAAGATTGATCTGCGATCAGGATATCATCAGATCAACATTAGGGAGCAAGATATTGAGAAGACAACATTCTGATGCCATTTCGGACACTTTGAGTTCTTGGTCATGCCATTTGGATTGACCAATGCACCTGCCACTTTCCAATCTTGCATGAACCACATCTTCAGAGGTCAGTTGAGGAAATACCTTCTGGTATTCTTCGATAATATACTAATCTACAACAGGACATGGGACGAGCATCTGCCACATTTGGAGGAGTTCTTAGACATTATGCAAGCACAGTCATTATATGCCAAGGAGTCCAAATGTGAGTTTGGCATGAGAGAACTATTGTATTTGGGGCATATCATCAGTGAGCAGGGAGTATAGGTTCATCAAGAGAAAATCTGGGCCATTTCGGATTGGCCAACACCCAAGAACCTCACGGAGCTGAGAGGATTCTTTGGGTTATGCAGTTACTACAGGCGGTTCATCAAAGGCTTTTCACAGTTGGGAGCACCGCTCACAGATTTGACCAAGAAAGGCGCCTTTCAGTGGCCAAAGAAGGCACGCCGCACAACAGACATTTGAGAAAATGGAGGTTATGAGCACATGCCCTGTTCTAGCCCTTCCGAATTTCTCACAGCCCTTCGTCTTAGAGTGTGACACATCAGGGGCGGGGATTGGAGCAGTTTTGATGCAGGGAGGCCACCACATTGTATTCGAGAGCAGGAAGCTCAACGAGTCGGAGAGACTCTATCATATTTACGACAAGGAAATGCTAGCAATCATGCATTCCTTAAACCAAATTCAAGCAGTATCTGGTAGGCAGCAGATTTGTAGTGAAGACTGATCACAACAGTCTCAAGTATTTCCTAGATCAAAAAGACCTCACTGAGAGACAGCAGAAGTGCATCTCAAAGATCCAAGCCTTTGACTTTGACATTGAGTATGTCAAGGGAAAGAGAAATGTCGTAGCAGATGCCTTGTCCAGGAGGCCACCAGGGTGTTCGATGATGGACATTTGCACAGATTGGAAAGCTCATTTGTTGGTGGAGTACTCCAAAAACAAATTTGCTTGTGAGGTGATGGATGGACAGGTGGTTGATGATAGGTACCGGGTTCTAGATGGCATCATTTTCTACAAGGAACGTATCTACTTGGTTTCAGAATCTACCATGAAGGGGAAAATTCTGAAGGTGTGTCATGATTCGCCTACAATAGGGCATCAGAGGTACTTCAAAACGTATAGGCAGATTAGGGAGAGATTCTCATGAAAGGGTCTCAAGGATGATGTACTGAAACACATCCGAGAGTGCACGACTTGTCAGCAGAACAAGTTCGAGCAGACACACCCCGCAGGTTTGCTTCAACATCTACCCATTCCGAAGTAAAAGTGGGAGAGCATTTCTATGGATTTCATCACAGGCCTTCCTCGAGTGCAGGGCAAGGACTGTATATTTGTGGTGGTCGACAAGCTGACCAAGTTTGCACATTTCTTTGCCATACCCATGGACTACAAGGCCATACAGGTAGCAGAGTTGTTTTTCACAGAGGTATTCCGATTGCACAGTTTACCCAGGCAGATAGTTAATGATAGAGATGGGCGCTTCATCCGCGCGTTTTGGCAGGAGCTTTTTCGGTTGGCAGGCACAGAGCTAGCTACGAGTACCAGCTACCACCCACAGACAGATGGACAGACAGAGATTGTCAACAAATGGATGGAGGGGTATCTGAGGAACTATGTGGGAGGGCAGCAGCGCACATGGGTGAGTATTGTTACATCACAACTTACCATATGTCTATCAGGATGTCACCATTCAGAGCATTGTATGGATACGATGCACCCTCTTTTGTGGAGACCGTGTTTGGGGATAGCAGTGTCCTGGGGACCAAAGACTGGGTGGAGAGCCAAAGGATTCTGCAGGCAGTGCGGGAAAACTTGTAGACAACTCAGAACCGGCAGAAAATCTATGCAGACAGGTAGAGTCGAGCGTAGTTTTGAGGTAGGGGATTTGGTTTTTCTGCGATTACAGCCATACAGACAGATCTCCTTGAAGAGGAGCGGAACAGAGAAGTTGAAGCCGAAATTTTATGGGCCATACATAGTCATCGGGAGGGTAGGCGCGGTGGCATACGAGCTAGAGCTACCGGAGTGTAGCAAGATTTATAACGTCTTTCACGTTTCTTACCTTAAAAAGGCAGTGGGACAGCAGGTCAGCATTTCAGAGGAGTTGCCACCCTTGGATGAGGAGGGCCAGTTGGAGCTAGTGCCGAAGGAGGTGCTCGAGCAGAGAGAATGCAGGTTGAGGAGCAGGGTCATCAGGGAGTGCTTGGTTAGATGGAGGGGTCTTCCAGTGGAAGATGCCACATGGGAGGGAGAGCATATTTTGCAGCACCCAGGATTGATGTTGCTTGAGGACGAGCAATCTCAGGAAGGGAGCACTGTGATGTCTCGTTCCCAAGAGTAGGCCAGCAGGGAGTGACTTAGTAGTCTATTTGTTCCTGTAGACTATAGTCAGGCTGCATGCACAAACAGGGAACAAGAGGAGAAATAAGGGTGATTTGGTGGCTAAACGATGAATTAAGCCAAAAGCATAGGAAAAGTCACTTAAGCCTAAGTCAACAAAGAAATAGAACGAAAAGGTGTTAAAGGGGGACTTAATTAATTAATTACTCACCTTAGGAGGAAAAACGCCTAGCTTTAAGTGATGACAATGGTGAATTAGATCGGGAAGAATTCGACCTAATTCCTCATTATGTTATGATTTGATGTTGAGATATTTGCAAAGGAGGAAATCGACCCCCTTGTTTAGTGGATTTTTGAAGGAAACCACCGCCATTGATCGGTTTCGGTGTTGAGATACACACCTTAGCGTATCGGAGATACCATCCAAGTATTTCACTGTGCATTTCAGGTATCCAATTCAATGATTGCACAGCTCAGCCAGTGAGGACGCAAGGGTTAGAGAGAGGTTTATGTGGTTGTGCGAGACAGTTCAGTATTTTGCAGATCCCTTTCGACCCATTAGAGAGCTAGCCAGGGTGCACCGTTTGAGCCACCTATCGTCAGTTTCCGACGGTGGAATCTCCCGGAACGCAACAAACAGTTAGTTAGGGCACAACTCTTGAGGAAGCACATTTGGGGTTCCAGGGGGTATTCTGGAGCAAATCCGAGGAAACCCTTCCAACCCATTACAGAGGAGGCCAGGACGATCGTTTCGAGTCATACATCGTCAGATTCCGTCGGTGGGATCACTAGGGCGCACTACCACAGCCCAGGAGGTGCGCAAACCCCCAGGGGGTGACATCCGGAGCTTCAAAGGTCGGATCTTCAGTCCGACAGTCACCAGGATCAGCCTAGAGGCCAGGGCACTTCTTTTGAGACAGTTTCCAGTCCATTCCGACGGGTATCGCCATCAGGGCGAGTTTTCCAGATTCTGCAGCAGTTACCGTGAGCTTTCGGACTGTTTTTTGTCGATCTATCCGTGCATGCACAGATCAGCCTTCATTCTTTTGATCACAAGTATTTCTTGTTAGTTGATTTGTATTCCAATGACGATCCATGAGATCTAACTGATGATTAGTATATCTGCTTCCAGCTTATTATTGTATTTCCTTCTTTTTCCTCATTATATATATTAGTGAGCTGTGTTGTCCTTTCTTTCGCATGCATTATATTTATACTGCTAAAACACTTAATGAATGAAACACACATGTGAAAACCACCAAGCATGTTCACACATTAACTCAAACGCATCCAAAATCCCCCAGAGTATCAGACTTTAGTGACAAAACCGTAGTTCAGCAGTAGATATCAAGATCAGCTGGATCAGGGATATTTCACAAGAAACCTTGAGTCTAATCAATTATTGCAAAGCAAAACTTAATTTCCAAAGGAATGTCTACAGGGCCCCTCCTAGCATGGCATTCCATGCTTCCAAGAAATTAGACATATTCCAGTGTCTAAACGTAAATCAACCTAATACATAACATCAAGATATTGTATTGTTCCTATTCAGTATTTACAATTGATATTTGCAATATTGTCGACATCGTAGAAATTTCTACCAAGTCACTACTAGATTATTCAGGAGGATATAGTTCTCTTCTATTTCTGCATATAATAAAGGTAATAGGATTATTTGCAGGATGCTTTTCAATATCTGATGCCTTTTATTGTTTCTTTAGCCTTTGAGACATGCCAATATAATTTTAGAGTTACAAAACTATTGTTCTAAACATGTTAGTCCTTTTTTTAATCGAGGGTACAAAATTTACTAAAGTCTATTATTACACCATTTATATTTGCAAATAATGAACGGACGAGATTTTCTATCTCATAAATAGCCCCTAAAAATGGATTAGACCAAGAATCTTCTTTTCTGTGCGGTTGGGGGCTGGGGGGATCTAAAAAGTGGAGAAGCATCAATCCAATAATAAGGAGAAATAAACAAAGCCATATTATGTTCATTTACAGACTGTAAATATGGAATGTGTGAACAATCTGACAAAATTATGAAAACATATGAATTGAATGACAAAGATATACCAACCAGTTTAATAAAAGCTAGCTCTTGACTCTAGGTTTAAGATCAGATGCTAACCACATCAGCGTCTCTGAGAACATCCTCAACAGTGGAGGCCCTTTTCCAAGTAACTGGAGCTTCACCTTGGGACTTCAAAAATTCCCCATAAGCTGCAAAAAAGTCACTGACAACGTTATTGACAAAAGAGACAAGCAAAAGTAAAGCCAGGGAAATTCAGATAACAGTGTGAAAAGCGATTATTTCCCATTGCAGCTAGGCATCTACGGTTCTACCTAATAAGATTCCAAAAATTTTGTAGATTTCAACACAAATAGATAATGAACATAACAAACCTTTCCATCAAGCAGGACTCTAGCTATAAGAGATATTTTCAAAGACTCACATAAACATCGGGAAGTCAAGAATGCAAGGCATGGTAATATTGTCTTTAGTTGAATATATGGTACAGAAAATAGTTTGTCGCCTACGATCACAAGGGAATTCAAGATGGATACAAACCTGTCATATATTTTTCAAGTCGAGTAGACTGGTATAAATCATAGTATATGAGATTCATTTTAAAACCTTCAACCTGAAATTGACAATGTACAGATTAAACATATGGATAAGCAGTAATGCCCAAGTCTTAGTTAGATTAACTTTGAAACCAACAACCCAAAATTTAAAGATGAAAAAATATTTAGAACTCAAAGTTACTTCTACTCGCATTAAATCAATTTTGTTAACTATAGAAGCCAGTCAACTGTTGTACCATCATACGGGCATACGCAGAGCCAATCCTTCCAGCGCCAATTATGCCAACAGTTTGTCCCTTGAGCAAGTTTCCAACAAATCTACAATTCTCATAGCATTATTTAAACACTAAAGAAAATTAGTTCTAAAAGTATGTTGCATTTTAGTGTTAATGTGTTTGGCTTTTGTGCATTTTATGTTATGCAAGACTCTACACCAAAAGAGACTTTGTATTTAGGTGTGCCTCATAAGTAGTATTATCCTTTTCTTTAATTTAATAAAACTATCTCCCATTAAAAGAAACATGGGATCTTTAACAACTCAGAGGATAGGATATACTTTCAAGAAACTCACAAGTGAGGTAGCCAACCATCATATAAGCCTGCCCTCATAAACTGATCTGCTTCAACTACTCTTCTAGAAGCTGATACGGTTAATGCAACTGCCAACTCAGCAGTTGTTTCTGTAAGAACACCCTGTCAACATTTTGAAAGAAAGGATTCTCAGGCTTGTCACGAATCAACTAAACAAAGATCACACAAAAACATGCCATGGCACCTACTATTGACTTTTACTAGGGTGAGAGATAAATTCGTGCTATTGTAATCATTATATTATTTATCATTATAAATGTAATTGCTAAGTTACTGAACTAATTCCACTTTCCACCGGATTCTGTTAGACATCCAGTAAGCACTAAATTTCCACAAAGTTGAACTAAAGTACAGAGGCCCTTGAATCACTTGAAACTGGTAAGTTGACAAATTTTTTGATATGATGATTTATTATTCCAGTTTAACTTGAGTAAATTGATTCCAGCTTATACTTCATACTGGAGTGTTGCCAACTGCTATGCCATATTTGTTTGCAGCATTCACATCCACATTGTTGTAACCAACAGCCATATTACTAAACGCAGTTCCTCCAGCTCGCTTGAGGGTGCTGAAAAGAGTTTCGCCCCAATCCTCCGTCAACTGCAGGACAGAACATTAGGTAAAAGTTCATTAAAAGTAATTATCTCACTAGGACATCACAAAAATTATAGAGCATGTCAGACAACATGAATTCCAATCAAATGAATTCCAAACAAAGTTTGCATTATAAATAAATATGCTAATCACATACTACGATTCAAAACTAAACCAAGAATCCTATTTTCTATACGTTTCAAGTTTTAACCATGCCATGAAATCACTAGGCAGACACGTGATGTTAATTAAAAAACTATATTCAAACAAGCAGTTGAGTTATAGTAACTTGCCTATCCAATTATGTATAGCAGATAGAGGTTACTAAAGAGGACATCTAATAGAATCCTTGGAAGCAAAGACTCTTCTCTTGTTCAACGGATTGTTACAATGTTAATGTGGGCTTCTTTGGACAGAGGGAAAACTGCCTTATCCTAGTGTGTGAACCAACCCATTATGCGCAAAGACTGGCAGTCTCACGAGGAGTGAGAGTTTCCATGTCTGAGAGTAACGGTTTCCTATAATAGGGTACTGATAGTTTTGACAGGGAAGTACGTTCCAGATAGAGCGAAGGGTGATAAACTAGTCTAGGGAATGGAATCCACACATGGAGACTATCAAGTGAAGTGGGGATCAAAATACTCGAGATTGTCCTGTGCAAGCAAAATAAGCTTTCAAAGCAGCTTTAATGGCCAAAGAATTCCTGAAGAGAGACATGCTTCATGTGGGTCCTGCTCCATGGTAGACTGGAATCTGGATTTTTCAGAGAATGGAACCATGGGGCCTCTCAGTGTGCGTTATGTAAAAATGGTGAATAAAGTATTGAGCATATCTTCAATTTGTGTTATTTTGTAAAAGAGGTCCAGTTATCCCCTGATGGGGTGCTGTATGGTCACCACAAGGTGACCAATGATATTGATAGGAGTATGGGCACCTTGGGCACCATTACACCCGTGCATGGCAAGTGATGAGGGCTGTTGGAGCAGGTACACGAGGCTACAGGTGATGGTAAGGGTGATAATTCAGTCATTCATGGAAATGCATGGCTGCAAGGACATTGGGACGATGGCGGTGGGGGAAATGATGCCTTGGGGTGGAGATGGAGTTTTTAGGCGAGGGCACGGTGCAAACTGGCCTATAGTGGGGGGCGAATAGTGCACTGCAACTCCTCTCGGGTTCTTAAGGCTGTAAGTGATGCTTTTTTCTCTGTTCCTGACAAGATTATCGGCTCTGGCTTGAGTTTGGTTTGTTTCTGCATTGTGTTAGTCTCTTTGTTAGCCTCTCAGGTGCTCAAGTGTCTGGTGTCTAGTGCACTGTTGTATATCTTGGCGATATATCGAAAATATCGGATATATCGCCGAAATTGTGGGGGCCGATATTTTCTTAGGAAAATATCGCGACATATCCGAAATTTTCAATGTGTCGCGACACTTTCATTAACTCGCGAAATATTCGGAAAATGTCGCGAGTCGATAGAAAGTGTCGGCCTGCTGGGTAAAAGCACGGAAAAAGTGCACGTGAAGGCAGTTTTAGAGGCCACGGGTTGCCTTTTTCAGTCATTGTTTCATTTCTAAAGTGTGAGAGAGCTAGAGAGGTGTGAGAGAAGTCATTGTGCATCTATCCAAGGAGGAGAAAGCCACGGATCTTGTTGCCATTAGCGCCAGCGGAGAGATCAAGATTTCCAGGTATGATCCAAAACATTTTTCTTTCATTTGTTTGAAGTTTTAACTTGAAGATTTGAACTTTGTTTTTTTAATTTTTAGAGTTAGGCTAGGGTTTGCAATGTGCCTCTTCTTGTTGTTTTTGAATGGAAGATTCAATCATTCTAATTCATCTAGCTCTCATTATTTAACCTTTGCATTATCGTGTGTTTATTTTGGGTTTTTTTTGTGCCATAGGTTTAATATTTTCATCTAAACAAAATGCTTAAGGCATTGGATCCAATGTGGGTGTATGGTGAACCAGTGCAACTTCCCAATAGACAAATATTGACATGCAATCTTTGTGGCAAAAAGATTTTTGCAGGAATTAACCACTTGAAATACCACCTTGCTTAAATCCATGGGTTTGATGTGGAAGCTTGTCCAAAAAGTAGCCCGGAAATTACGCGTATTGCAAACCAATCACTCATTGATATGGCTAATAAGAGGGATGCGGCCGAGGCTCGCAAAAAAGAACTTGAACTTGCAAATAGAAACACTAGAACAAGTGCCTCTAAGGGGGGACCAGTACCACAATCCCACTACTCAGCCACAGGGCCCTCAACTCCTGCAGTCCGCTCATCAACCTCACCTTTCTTTATGGGGAGGTCAACACCTGGGGGGCAACCTTCTATTCGGTCATTGATTAAAAGAAAAGAGACGGAGGAGGACGACAAGCTTGTGGCCAAATGTTTTCTTTGGAGTGATATACCTTTTAACACTGCCAATAACCCCTTCTACCATTCCATGTTTGAAGTTGTTGCAATTGTTGGCCTGGGGTATAGGGGCCCTTCCTATCAGGATTTGAGAAGGCATCTCCTTCAAGGGGAAAAGGTCGACTGCATAGAAAGATTAGCTCAGCTCAGGGAAACATGGAAGACCATCGGATGCACCGTGATGTCTAATAGGTGGATTGATGGGAAGGGCAGGTCAATTCTAAACTTCTTGGTTAATTGTCCCAAGGGGACAATGTTTATCAAAAGTGTTGATGCAAGTGCATATACAAAAGATGCACAATTATTATGTGAGTTGTTGGATGGCTTTATCCGATAGATAGGCCCATAGTATGTTGTCCAAGTCATCACGGACAATGTTGCTAATTATGTTGTTACTGGGAGGATGCGTATGCAGAGGAATCCATCCTTGCACTGGAGTCCTTGTGCCGCCCATTGCATTGATTTGATGCTAGAGGACATGGGAAAACTTCCTTGGATTAAGGAAATCATTGATTCAACTCGGAGTGTGACAAAATATATATATAATCACACATTTGTTCTTTCACTCATGAGACAATTCACAGGGAACAGAGAGTTGGTGCGTCCCGCAATCACGCGTTTCGCCACCAGCTTCATTTCTCTTTAGTCGCTCCTCAATAGTATGTTGGAGTTACAAAGAATGTTTCTTTCTAATGAGTGGGTTGTTTGTGTCTACAGCACCAAACAAGATGGCCAAGCCATAGCCCAACTTGTGGGACATGACCAGAGATTTTGGAGTGGAGTAGGGGAGGTATGTCCCATCAGTGAACCTTTGGTAAAGGTTCTTCAATTGGTTGATAGTGAGAAGCCCGCAATGGGCTACTTGTATGAGGCCATGGATAGGGCCAAGGAAGCTATCTACCAGTACTATGAGAACAAGGGGGAGGAAGGACTCACCAAGAGAGCTCAGATATGGGGTGTGATTGATGGGTGATGGAATAACACTCTACATTGTCCCATTCATGCAGCAAGGCTCTACCTCAACCCTGCATTCGCTTATGCTTGTGGATTTAATTTTGATGGTGAGGTCATTGATGGTTTCCTCCAGTGTGTTCAGAGGATGGCGCTGACTCCAGCTGAACGCTCAAATATTTCTAGACAGAATGAGATATATAGGATGGCATCCGGGATGTTGGGCTATGATACGAATGTTCAAGATAGGACCACAAGGATACCAGGTAAGCTTCAATTTCAAATTTTGTTTATTCCTTTCTATATATTATATATGACATTTATTACTTGATGGAAATCCGAAATATAATTCGTTGTCTTCCTTCCATTTTATTCATTGTAGATGTCTGGTGGAAACACTATGTTGGAAAGCTCCCAGATCTACAAAAACTTGTTGTTGAAGTGCTTAATCAAACTTGCAGTTCTTCAAGGTGTGAGCGCAATTGGAGTGTCTTTGAAAAGATACACTCCAAGAAGTGCAACAGGTTATAAATGTTAAAAAATGCAACAATCAAAATTTAAATTGTTTATAATTTTTTTAATTTTAATTTTTACAATTTAGTATTTACTATTTATTTACCATCACTAACTATAGCTCTCAATGTTCATACAGGTTAGGTACCCAACGCCTTAATGACTTGGTATATATCTACTACAATCTAAGGTTGTGGGTGAAGCAACTTGACAAAGAACCTAACATAGAAGCCATTTCATTGAATAACATTGACACCACCAGTCAGTGGAGGGTGGAGATTCAGGAGCCTGAGATGGAGGAGGCTCCTGAGTGGTTGGAGGAGCATGCAGATGATTTGAGGGAGGAGGGGACAACAGAGGAGGAGGAGGAGGACGATGCTCCACTTCCAGTGGATATAGAGGTTGAGGAGGAGATTGGACTTCCAGTGGATCCAGTGCCACCACCACCTCCACGAAGAACCATACCTGGAGTTAGACTTGGGTCCGTTGGGACTAGGAGGAGGCAACACACTTTTCCTTCCAGCTCATCCCCATCACTTACCACCTCAGATGGAGCATCTGGAGCAGTTGGAGCTTCCACTCCAAGCTCATCTGGAGTACCTCCACGACCACCTATTGCTTCCAGAGGAAAAGCGGTGCCCTTTACCCATAAAAGGGCTAGAGCAGCAGCTGCAGCACGGCCTAGAGAGAATCAATGATTTGGATTCCTATGATCTATCATTTTCATTTTATCATGTACTATTTAGTATCTAGATGTCTCATGATGATTCATCTCATGAGATACATTTATTTTGATCATTTAATGTGATTTTGTATCTACTATCATCCTATCAGGAACATGTTCCAGAATTTTCAGTTTAGTAACAATATGTGACCACTTGACATCTTATGCATCTTATTTATTGGTTGTATTTTCATATTTATGTAGCAATGTGTTTATTTGATGTTGTTGTTGCTTTACAAGTTTAAAAATTGAAAAATTTAGTGTTTTTGTATTTTTTTGAGGTCTTGCGACATTTTCCGAGATATTCCGATATTTTCCGCCGATGTCGCCGAGAAGTTACATTCCGGACCGTCGCCGACACTTTCCCCGACACAACATATACAGCATTGGTCTGGTGTCTAGGGTGTTGTGGGTAGTCGGGGGGGGACTCTGTTCTCCGCCAGCTTTCTGTCCAAAGGCTCTAGTGTCTGGTGTCTGGAGTGTTGTGGGTTGTCGGGGGGTATTTCATTTGTCACCTGCACCTAGTTTGTGGGTTCTCTTCTTTTCCTTTCCTTTCTGGCTCGGTCGAGTGGTGGGCTCTTGTGGGGTCCTGGGTCCGTGGGATTCCTTTTGCTTGTGTTTCTCCTCTGGTGTGGGCACACATCCCTCAAGTTCGAATCCTTCAACCAGCTATGGCGGATGTCCCTGCTAGGGACTGCCCTGAATCAAGCAGAGGTAGATTAAGGAAGAGGGAGGAAACCACCCCCCTGCCCTCGGAAACATGCCAAGTCCAGTTCTCGCCTCACAAGGGCAGAAAAAGCTGCTCAACATGCTAAGCAGTTCTTTCATGAGAAGACCCCCTCCAGAGATCAAACAAAAGGTGGAGGAGATGGAAGCTTTGGTGCAGCAGAAATAAAAACGGGTTACCAAAAGGCAGATTGAGGAATTTCAAGGCTGGATCCCAGATTCTGGTTTTTCCCCACACCAGGGACACAAAAGTGTTCAGGACAACAGAGCCATATTGGTTAACTAAGGCATTCATAGCCCAAACGATGGAAGACATAGGAGACCAGCAGCAAGAGACTTTGG